>MVGT01000471.1:1550-31109 GCA_002174775.1 Macleaya cordata
ATTTCCCTAAAAGTTTTTAATCGCGAAGTAGAGGCCGTCCTCACGGACGAGCGGTTGTTGGGTGCCTAATACCTTCCCAACCCGTACCTTGATCCCCTTATCCATTATCTCTATACCGCAGACCATCCACTTTGGATTATCGCCATGGTTTTTTTCGAAAAACTAGATCTAGGTTGATTTTCCAAAATTTTGGGTCCTGATTCCCGTAAATCAGGTGACGACTCCTTTCAAATCACATTCACACTCATACCCCCTTCTCAGGTGGGCGAATCCTTTTTGTGCCCGTATCACGTGCCAAGTGCGTGCGTTCTTCTTCTCTCTCGGGAGGGAGCGCTCTCTCGCGTGTGCGGTGGGATCGCGCTGGATTCTGGCTCCACAGTCATGATAGTGAAGAAAAAAGAAAAATAGGGGGAGAGATCGAGAGGAACTAGGAGAGAGATTAGAGAGAGAGAAAGGGGGAGAGAAGAAAGAGAAACAATGATAGATCAATCGAGAGGAGAGAGATCAGGGGTCAGATATAAAAAAATTTCAGATCTGACCCCATCACCGTCACTAAAACCATCCTACCCCTTCTTCTACTCCACTATTTTTTTTACAATAAATTCGACCATTGATGGTCGAGTTTGTCTTAAATTTTTGACAACTGATGATTAAAATTATGATTTCAGTCAAATATGGTCGTAAATTGCAGTCAAATTCGACCCTTGATGATCGAATTTGGTCTGAATTTTTTTTATTTGTTGGGAGAAAGGGGTGAGATCTAGAGAGAGGGCAAGATCTAGAGAGGTCGGTGGTGGAGAAGGGTGAAATGTGTGGTGAAAGATGAGAGGAGGCGGTGGAAGGGGAATCACGAAAAAAAAAAGTCAGGTGGTCGGTGGGAGAGGTAGTGGTGGTCGGCAGTGGAGTGGGGGTGAGGGTGGTGAAGATGATGGTGGTAAGTGTGTGGTTTATTAATTAATTTTGGTGGGGTGTAAAAAAATAGGAGAACACTCCTCTATTAAAATGAGGATTAAGTTTTTTTGAGGATTTTTGGCTAATTACCCATTTAATAACGCCATCCTCCGTCCAAATCAAATCCGCTATTAACATCACCCATTTTTAACGAGGATGATTAACATGACGAGGAGAATATCCTAACTTAAAATCATCCCTTGAATTATCTTTAGATGGGCCCAAAAAATAATATATGAATAACGATGTAACTTGGTCCACTCTCCCATGAATTAATAAATACATATATTTTTTAGTCATGTTACCCCCACGGAAATCTATAAAATAAGAACAGTATGAATCGTGAATATTAGAGATGAATACCTAAATTAATCTAAGGTTTCACTGAAAAACAAAGTAAGAATGAATACCTATGACGATTAATACGTAAAAATTAGAGGTGGTAAAATATGACCCGACCAGCCAATCTTACCATAACCCGACCCACCAAATTCTACCATAACTCGGCTCGCTAGTAAAACAAGTCAGGAATAGGGTTGAGCATTTCTAAACCATTACCCCTTCAACCTTGTTAGGGTCGAACCTATCTCGTTTCCTTTTTTATATAAAAAAATATCAAACTAGTCAGGGTTAAGGGTTGAAGAAATGACATGTTTCAGAAACTAGTCAAGGTCAGGATTTGATAATCTTGACCTACCTACCTCCAATCCACTTAGGGTCGACCCTAACCCTGACTTGTTGCCAAGTCTAGTAAAAATAACATTTGTGATTTATATTTTCAGATTTTGTAGAACTAGAAAGCCCACCACATATTGCCTAGGACTTATCACCTGGCTCGTCTAGTAATAAAAGTCCATTTCGCTCATAGCATTTTAAGAATTTCAGTGTGGAAGGTGCACCTCAGCCCACAAAATTTATCCCACCATGCATTCCAGCTGACGTGACATAAATAATTAGAACGTAAAATATAGGAGAGGAAGCATTGGAGCACCTAATTAAAAAATGTCACAAGTTCCAAAAAACCTCTAGAGCGTAATTGCAGGATTACATGTGATTTAGGAGCAAAGGGTCACCTCTTTACAATAGTTTTGGTTACTAACGACATGAATTTTGAAAAAGGCACATTTAACATTTAAGACTTCGTATCCAATATAAAAAAGCATTCAATTGGATGATTAGGTAGACCTGGCAAAATGACCCTTGATCCGTCAACGCCATAGTTAGTAATTCGGTGTTCGGTAAAAGTTCGGTTCGGGAATCTTTCGAATTTATGGACGAAAAATTATGTCAAATATCTGGTCAAATAATCGAAATTCGGTAAAAATGCGGTTCAGGAATAATTTGAGTATAGTTCGGATGATCTGTAAAAAAATTAGCTTAAAAATTCAGATATATATACAAGTACCATGTCTAAAAATATTATTTCTTATGATAAAAAAATATTATATCTTTTCATAAACTACAATACTAACGGTACCCATTCAATAAGTCTCTAACTGGTACAATGGAACTAGTATAATAGATTGAATAATTACTAAGATTTAAAAAAAAAATTTAAAGAAAAACGAATTGTTCAAAAGTAAAGTAACACATCCAATAATGTAAATGTAACTAGTATAATGGATTGAACAATAACTAAGATTTTTTTTTAAAAAAAAAAAGAAATATTCAAAAGTTCAGTTCGGATTCGGGAATTATTCGCGAATAATTCGGGGCTCGCTTAGAATGCGCGAATTATTCCTACTCATTGAATAATGCGGTTATTCGGTTTGGTACGACATTGATACGTTCGGTTCGCGAATTATTCGTGAACTTACTAACTAGGGTCAACACTACCCTAACTGGACCCGCCGAATACAGCCCTAACTCGACTTGTTAGCTAAACAAGTCAGGGTTAGGATTGGGCATTTCTTACCCATTAATCCTTCAACCCTTAGTAATCAAAACTGTGGTATAAAAGCAAAGCTCGCGCTCGAGAACCTCGCGCTCTCACTCCAAACCACGCTCCGATGCTCTTGCTTCAAGGGCATTTTTGAACTACAGTCACTTTTTAGTTGGTCGCTCTGGCTTTCTTGCTTCCGTTCTCGCCTCGTTCACGCTCCCGCTCCATGCTCTAGTTACTTAGCTTCAACCCTATTAAGGTTAGGGTTGACTTTGACTCGTTGCCTTATTTTATATAGAAAAATGTCAAACTAGTCAGGATTAGAGATTAAAAAATGACCCGTTCCATAAGCATGATGGGATGAATTTGTTCGGCTGAGTAGGGCCTTGCTTAGCGTCCGAGTCACCGACAGAGTTTGACTTGAATATGAATTTGGGTTAGAAAAATTAACCAGTCATGAGAATGCGGAAGGGTTTGGAGTTTGGATGCATATAAGAGACCGAAAGGGGTTTGGGAGTAGGATAATGCTACTTGTACTCCTTAGATGACTCCCAGGATGAGGTGGCCTGGGAGTCATCTACAAGTAGCATTATCCTTGGGAGTATTCAGTTTTGGTGGTTCAGTTTCCAGAAAAAGGGGAAGCTATAATGGGTATTTTAACCAGATTTCAAGAAAAGGGTTAGGGTTTCATTTAACCACTGAAGCGGCAGATGAAATGTCTAGGTACCTACTAACACAATAGTGTATAACTATATATATATATATATATGTATGGGTCAGGTTATATAGCCCCTTATATAGCCTCTTTATATAACCCCCGCTTGTGGGGCCCAAATAGAATGCATCCAAGGGATAATTTTTGGAGAAAATGATCTACATGATGAGGAGAACATAGTTACCTGAAATTAGCCTGTTCTAAAACTTGTAACCTCAAATCTTCGTTTTAGATCAATGGTCAAAATAAAAGTTTAAAACTTGCAAACTTTTTAAGGGATAATTTGAGAGGGTTAGAAGTTTTAGAATGAGCTGATTATTAAATATGATGAAATACATAGTGATGATAACATTCTCTCCAAAAATACCCCTGGATGCATTCCATGTGGGCCCCACAAGTAAGAAGTGATATAAGGGGCTATATAAGGGGGCTATAAATGGTAGTACACTTCATTATTTCTTAATTTCTTCACCTTAATTTTGGAATCCATCTCTCCATAAAATCTTCGAAACGAGGAAAAATGAATCGAAGCCAAACTAGGGTGATGGCTAATTCGACTCTGAATCGGAGTCCAGCTATGGTGATGGCTGCTAATTCGACTCTGAATCGGAGCTCGACTGCAGTGATGACTCATTGGACTCCGGTCGACATTATAGAGTACCCATATAAGTATGAGTACATGGTCGACTTGCCAGGGTTCAATTTTTTAGAAATCAATGTCTAGGTGGATCTCAACAATAAGCGTTTGATTACTGTTGTAAGTAAAGAGCAATTTTTTTTTGGTAAACAAAAACTTTATTTATATATCAAAAGCATCAGTTACAAAATGGGGTGTGGTAATACCCATTACATCAGCGAACAAACAAGTTGCCAAAAAAGTAGGAGGTGTAGTCTGAACGGTAATCGCCGCGTGGGGGCCCAGTGCCTGGAGTTGATTGGCTGCATAGTTGGCAAGCTGATCGGCTGTGTTGCTGCCTTCATGAAAGGTGTGACTGATTCGAATGTGGAATAGGCGCTGCAGGTCATAGCGGATACCTGTAAGGAGGTGTCGTAGACGCCAGGGAGGTTCTAAATTCCTCGTAAGGTAGTGCACAAGGATTTGAAAGTCAGTTTCAATTCAAATCAGGGATGCAGGATGCATAGACAGATGATGCATGTGGGATAGGGCGATCCGGAGCGCCCAGACTTCTGCCAGGAGGCTTGTCGCATGCCCAATGGGGTGGGCTACCGCCAGGAGGCAGGTACCGTATGCGTCGCGGAACAGGGCATCCGCCCCCGAAAGGTCAGGGTTGCCTCGGGAAGCACTGCCGATATTGAGCTTGAGCCAAGGGGTCTGTAGGGGCTGCCAAGAGACTTGGATTTGGAAACGATTCCTGCCGGGGTGATGTGGACGGGAGTGGTTGGGGATGGTTTGGATGGCCAAAAATTCTCGAGTGTCTCGGCTTACGGAGCGCGATATGTATGGTGGGTTGGGTTGTGTGCCCTCGAAGATGGCTTGATTTCGAGTTAGCCAGAGTCCCTAGAGGGTGAAAGCGATAAGGGTGGTAGGTGGGTTAGGATTATGAATGGAGCGGGTTAGAAGGGTGTGTAAGACCACCAAGATGTCGGTGGGGTTGGTGACAGGAGGTGTGCGGTAGCCGTGAGTGGTATGGGAGATGGGTATGCCTCTGTTGTGTAATAGAGTGCGCGTGGGGAGCGCTTAGTGAAGACACTTCCGGATAAATAGGTGAATCTTTTGGGGGCAAGGAAGGGACCAGACATTGAGAGGGGGTGGTGGGATTGGAGGGTGCCATAGAGGAGGTGTAGGTAAGCAGATTGGACTGTGAAAACCCTAGACTTAGATGAGGCCCATAGAATTGTGTTTGGTTGAGAGGTGGGAGGCAGAGGGATGGCTAGGATTTTAAGGGCAGTTTTCAAAGGCCAATATTGGGTGATGAAATTGTGTTTCCATTGATGAGTGATGGGGTCAATTAGGTCCAAGACCATAAGTAAAGGGGGGGTTTCGGGAGAACCCAGTGGGGGAATGACTGCGTCAGTGAAAGGTATCCAATGGTCAGTGTGTAGGTTGATATCTGTGCCTTTGCCAACTAGCCAGTGGCAGCCAGTGTGGAAGGCGGGGTTGAGGGTAGTGAGCTATCGCTACTGGGGACTAGGGATAGTGGCAGTGGTCGGTGCAGGGTGTGACCGAAGGTACTTCCATCGTAGCAGGGATGACCAAACCGATTGGGGATGGTGGAGGAGGATCCAAAGCCATTTCATCAGGAGGATTTTGTTGTTGGTGGCGGAGTCACAGATGCTGAGACCCCCTGAGGCTTTGGTTGACAGACCTTGTGCCAGGCAATGGTGTGGAGCCCGCGATGATCAATGTTGTGGCCCCTAAAGAAAGCTCGTCGGATCCATTCGATCTGTTGATGGGTGTGATAGGGGAGTAGCTGGGTCTGCATGATATGGTTGGGGATGGTTGAGAGGGCCGTGTTGGTGAGGATGAGGCGACCAGTTTGGTTAAGAGTGCGAGCCTTCTAGCCCTGGACTTTATAGCGAAGCTTGGTGAGCATTGGGGTGTAAAGGGAAGTCCGACGACGACCATTGAGGGTAGGGGTCCCGAGGTAGGTAGGGGTGAGGAGAAGTGGGGACTTGAAACAATGTGGCCAGTTCGTTGAGTTTGGCACTTGGGAGCTTTGGATGGTAAATTAATAGGGATTTGGAGAGGTTGAGAGCTTGGCCAGCGGCGAGGCTATATTGATTCAAGAGACGGAGCAAGTTTTGGCACTGTCGGGGGTCCCTATGTCCAGTAATGAAGAGATCGTCTACATACATGAGATAAGTGATGGGAGGGGAGTGACAACTAAGCATGAGTCTGGAGAAAGCTCGAATCTATTGTTGGTTTCGGCGGTTGATCGAGAGGACCTCTGCGGATAGGATGGACAGATATAGGGATAGAGGGTCACCCTGGCGTAAACCACATTGTGGGTGAATAGGACCGGCTAGCGAGCCGTTGATGAGAGCATCGTATGAAACAGATTGGACACAAAACATGATGTGCTCAACAAAGGTGGGGTGAAAACCAAAGGTCAGAAGGGATTGACAAATGAAAGGCCATTCAAGTTTGTCATAAGCTTTCTGGATATTGAGCTTGAGGGCAAACTTGCCTTTCTTCATGGGCGGGGAGGTGCGGATGTGGTGGAAAGTCTCCTGAGCAATGACGATGTTATCATGAATGGCCGATTAGGCAAGAAGGCACTCTGTTGTGGTCCGATGAGGGAGTCTAGCATGGTATAAAGACGGTGGACTAGGAGTTTGGCTATGACTTTGTACGTGACATTACACAAGCCAATAGGGCAAAAATCGCAAGGGGAGGTTAGCTCTTTATTTTAAGGATGAGGGTAATTAAGGTTTGGTTGATGGGGGGTGCAAATTACTACGCCAGAAATGGCATTTTTCGACATGCAAAAACCGTCGAAAATCGTAGTTATTGACAGTTTTCAACCGTCGAACGGTCTGTCAAAAAACATATAGTCAAAAAATTAAACAACAGATTTGGACCGTTAATAATCTGTTTAAGAAAATGACAGTTTAAGTCTGTCATATCATCAGTGACTGATTCTATCCGTCAAAATCCCTCTTTTTTAACCTTTCATTTCATTTCTTGAATACAATTATATTCTATTTTTTCTTCGTTTTTTTGTTAATGCTCTTTCTTTTCTATCATCAGCTATGTATCTAATAGAGTTTCAAACTCAAAAATATAACACAAAATTTGCTACTTTATTAATCAACAAAAATTTACATTAAATTGTGTATTTTTACATAAAATGTACAAAAGAAAATTATAGAGGTTACAAAGTTTACAAAAAAGAAAAAATACATCTCTTGTCATGGCCTTCCTTTCATCTTCCTTTAGAGTATCGGTATTGGAAATCTGAGCAAATCTAGCTAACTAGGCCTTCATTTTCATCTCCTCAATCGTTGTGGATTGTGCTAAAAGTCCAAACCTGAGAAAAAAGAATGCGAAGATACAAAGACAAACACACATATCTATTAACAGGTAATTTATTTTTTTAACACCAACTTGTGAGTCTTATAGTAAAAACATTTGTGCTACATAAGTACCTAACAACACATCAGAGTCAACGCTCAAATTCATTCTTTGTTCCTAATGAGCCAGTTAAGAATATGTGATAAGAGTACTAGCACTCATACATTATTCACTTGGTGATATATATCTTTGCATCCTTGTAATACATTATCAGTAACTTCTATTCATAAAAGAAATCAATATAACAGATAATGCAGTATATACTTACAGCTGAGTACTTATTAAGAGTATGAGAACCATGACCCACCTGCATGCAAGAGAGTAACAATTTAATTATCCCAAATAATAAAGGATGCAAGCAAAAAAAATCCTGATGAATCACCATATTATGTCCATATGGAAAAGTAATTAATGTCTACTATCGTATGAAATAATCATCCCAAGTGTGATTTTGAGAATGAATCAATATAAAAATGAAAACAAACATGCTCATGGGCATTAGCTATCAAGGCCATTCATTCGTGTTCGTGTGTATTTTTTTTAACTGTCCCATGCTCACAAACAACCCATGTAACTTAACATGCATTAACTCATGCTTATTACTTGGAATATTTTGTACCAATACAGCTTTTCCCATTCTTCCTGGTACAAATATTCTACCCTGAAAAATATATATATATATATATGTGTGTGTGTGTGTGTGTATGATTTAGGGTTTTAAATTTAGATTCACACTGTGAATCTCACATCAATACTACATTTTCCAACTTGCAGCGTAGAAATTCTTAAAACCTCATGAACTCTTAAAGCAAAACAAGGCAACTAGGCAAGCCATTTGACACTAAGTTCATGACAATGTAAGAAATTTAAAAATCAACTCAAATAATGCAAGAAATGTAGCAAAAGTCATTTGACACTAAGTTCAATAAAGCACTTTGTCATTTTTGTTGGAGTCCTTTTCCCAGCAATGTATCCTGTAACACTGATTTCATGTCTGTACACCAATATCTTATTTAGCACCTACAAGCAAAGGACACCTACAAGTGGTTGGTGAATCACAATAATTCAGAAGAATGCAGTACAAGTTTGTCAAAAACAACTATGAATTTCATTCTCATCATCTACATTTATGTTTTGTTTGGACTATCTTTGGTCAACGACATTGATACTATATAATTGTGATAGACTTGAACTAGACAGATTCGTGAACAAATTCATTATGGAACTTCACTAATGCAGATTCTAGGACAAAAGGATCAATTATACTAAATATAAAAAAAAATTAGAAGAAATTGGAGATCAGAGTTTTTGCTGCTGCTAGCCAACGGATGAATATGTTGAAGGAAAAAAAACAACAAATATATAACCAAAAACTAAACAAGGTATGGAACTAAAAGTTCAGCAGCAACATGCCCTTAGATTTACATGAGTATCAAAAATTTACAAGCCAAAATAAATCTTGTTAGTCCACAAAACAAATAAAATACAAGTAAAGAATTCATGATGGAAGAGCATAACCCATCATAAACGAACTATTTAAGAAGCTTTGTTGATTTAAAATAGTAATTTTTGAGTCAATCTCACTTTCATAATTAGTAACCCATCATAACTGATCTAAATAACAACTTGTGTTGATTTCTACAAAAAATGTTTCTGGGTTAATCTCTGAATGTAATTAGCACCCCATTTCAAGTCTTTTCCCTTTGCTTAGTAAAAAATTGCAAGGCTTAGAAAATGCAAAACTAATCCTAAAGAGATAATCAAATACAATGGAAGAAAAAGAAATACAAATTAAAGAAATAGGGAATGAATCTTTTACTGCAATAGAACATTCAAAAAATTCCTATACAGTGATAGAACACAATAGATACAAAGAGGGTAGATATATAGATCACATAAGGTAGATAATAGATGCATAAATTATTTCCCATAGACTTTAGTGAAACAAAAACTAAACAAAACAAAACTAATTAAACACTCAATTTTAAAGTAAAACTTGAAAGAAAGAGTAAGATACAAAGAGCTTGGAAGGTAGGTAAGGGCTTTCATATACGTAGTAAGGAGGAGCGTGGTAGAGTTAGCCGGTGTCCTTAGGCAAGTAGTCTTGGTCCCAAAATCTGAAATGTCCAATGTAGAGAAACTTAAATAACTCTCTAATTTCTGAAACCCTAAATTTTTTAAACCCCAAATTTCTGCAACCAAATCATTTGAAACTAAATGAAATCCCTAATTAATGAAACTCCTAATAATTTATGCAACTAAATCGTCTAAAACAGCCCCCAATTTCTTAAGCGACAAACTAGAAATGGGATTCAAATTTTTGGAGAAAATAATGAAAAACAAATGGAGGGGTGATCATTATGCAGAGAGAGACTTTACCTTCCGATAGTGTTATAGAGAGAACGGTGGTGGTGGTGGTGGTGGTAAGAGCGAAAACTGCAGACAAAGAGATCAAAGTGAGTGAGCGAGAGAGAGTACCTGAAACCGTGCTTCCTTTTAGAAATTCTTGAATCTAATAACTCCCTTGATTTCAAAAACCTAGTTTTCTAATAACCCTAATCTTTTGGGTAAAGGTAAGAGAGAGACACGAAGCAGAAGAAATAAGAAGGGAAAGTAATGGGGGGACGAATAGTGGTAGAGGTAGAACTTGGGGTGAGTTCGGGCGGGAAAATAAAAAACTTAAACCAAAACATTTCGCGCCCTGGTTTTTAACAAAATTGACGAATTATATATGTCAAACCACGTTATAATACAGCTTGGGGATAACTGACGGAAAAATTAACACATTTGAAATGTCGAAGCTAATTTGACAGATACGGTTAGTTAATTTTAGCATCGTACAAGTGTCAAAAAATCTTGATTTTGGCGTGCCATGAGTGAGGAAGAAGTTAATCAGGGCTAGGAGGTCGGGGCCAACGATATCTCAGAAATAGTAGAAGAATTTACTGGTAAAGCCATCTGGGCCCAAAGCTTTGTCATGACCAATGGAACGGAGTGCCTTGAAAACCTCTTCGGAGGTGGCAGGGAGATGCATACTGGTATTACTGGCAGGGTCGAGGCGGGCGGTGATGGCAGGGAAGAGTGCCGAATTTGGGAGTCCACCATAGTGATACTGCCATCAGGTTGCTGGATACGGGAGATACGGTTCCTGCTACGGTGAACAATGGTGGTAATGTGGAAAACCTTGGTATTGCAGTCACACTCTTGAAGATATTGGATGCGGGACTTCTGACGAAAATGGATAGCCAACTGGTGGAGGAGGAGGTTGTAGTATTGGCCGAAGGCAGCTTCAAATTTCGTCAGCTAGTGACGAAGGTGGGGTGGGGTAGCTTCCAATTGGAGTTGCACCTGCTGGAGCCTGTGGTAGGTTTGCCAGAGGTTGGTCGAGAGATGACCAAAAGTAGAGTGGTTCCAGAGTTGAAGAGATCTGCGAGTGGAACTGATCTGGCGGTGGATCTGGAGGGAGGGGGAGTCTGGTTCAATCGGGTGGGTCCAAGCCTAGTGGACGGTGGGAGCACAGGTAGGGTGAGTGAGCCACATATGTTAAAAATGAAAGGGACGGGATGGTGGGTGATTGTGCAGTCAATAGTAAGGGGGCAGTGATCAGACGCATGGCAAGGTAGGTGGTGAATAATGGTGGATGGGTGAAGGGTGCACCATACTGAGATGGCAAACCCGTGATCAATATGTTCTAGAATAAGGCGGTCCCCTTCTTGCTTATTGGACCAAGTGTAGGAGTTGCCTATAAAACCAAGATCATGAAACCCACACCCATCAAGTATCTCAAGAAAAGGTGAGATATGAGTGAAAGAGACGGGTCATCCTCCCTGCTTGTCTTCAGGGCTGGTGATGTCGTTAAAATCTCCCATGATTAGCCAGGGATCATCAGAGTTAGTAACCAGGTAGGGGAAAGTGCGCCAGAGGTGATGTCGCAACGTGGGCATTGGAGGTTCGTAAACCCCAGTGAATAACCAAGGGGTGGGGTGCAGCTGGGAGGTAATGCATGTATGGATGACATGATCAGAGAGCTAGAGAACCTGTACCTGTATGTGGTGTGACCAGAGGAGCCATAGACCGCCACTACGACCACGAGCGGGTACCCAGAGAAAGTTGTCATAACCAAAAATACGGATCTGTTGACTTGAGTTGTGAGCATTGGCTTTAGTTTCTGAAAGGAACACGAAGTCAGGTTGATGCGTGCGCAGTAGGGCGCGGAGATGTTGAATTGTCGGTTCTAACCCCAAACCCTAGCAATTCCAGACAAGGCTAATCATGGTGACGGCGGGAGCTGGCTTGGGCTAGCCTCCCGCTATGGTTCTTCCGTGTCAGTCGAGGTCGGCGGTAGTGGTTCTATGGCATAACCACCGACCTGAGAGGGAAGTAGTGTGGGGTTGGCAGTGGATGCTTTTGCCGAGATGGTGGAGGTACGTTTTTTGGTGTGATCATGGGGGTAGAGGTCGTCACTGGGTGGGGGTGGATAGGGAGTTGGGGAGGGGGTGAGGACGTAGGATGGTTCGCCAGTATGGGTGAAGAGGCGTTTTTTGGGTGGTGGGTGGGCTAGGTGGGAAATCCAGGCATCGCTGGGGGGAATTGGGCTGTGTGAGAGCGTTGGTGGGTTGGCAGGGGTATACTTGGAGGGATGGAAACGGCAAGAGGTTAGGCGACAGAGTGGTGAGTGAGGTGTCTGGTGTAAGGGAAGTAGAGGGTTATGGTTTCCATGGCATGAGGGTGATGCATGGGGACTCAATGTAAGTGTGGGCGCAGGGATCAAATGGTGGGGGTCCACTGGTTGGGGATGATGTGGGGAAGGTTGTAAAGGGGTGGTGGTGGGGACCCACTGGGTATATGGCAGTAGGGTATGGGATGGGGGGAGGTGGAGTGGACAGAGAGGGGAATAATCGGGATTATGGTTAAGGCAGGTGGGACTGGCGGTGCCATCATTGGGTCCTGGGAGTGCAGGGAAGAACATTCAGTTTGGCATGGATAAACTTCAGGGGAGATGGGGGTGTTGTAGGGAGGCTAGGTGGCGGGCTGAGTAAAGTCAGGTGGTTGGTGGGGCCCAATAATTGGATAAGGGTGGGGGTATAGGGCAAGGGTGATGGGACATATATCTGGGGTTCAACCAGGGGTGGAGAGGGGTGATTAGGGTCTTGGTGGATGGGGCCCAGCAGTTTAGGTAAGTAGGCAACTTGGATTACCGGTGATGGGAGCAATCTATGTCGGCGGGGTAGGATCAGGAGGTTGGCTTTCATGCGCCTGCTATAGGTTTGGATCAGGGTGGTGGGAAGCTCGGGTGAGGCCTGGTGTGGTGGTGTGGGTGGTAGGTTGGGGCAGAGGTGGGAGAGGTGGCCGGGGAAACCACAAAGGTAGTAGAGGCTTGGGAGATACTCATAAGCAAATTGAACCCAATGGGCGACTGCGAGTGGTAGGTGAATACCGGGACGGAATAGTTCATCAAGGTCTTTGGCAATCTTTACGAGCAGGGGTGTCTTTTGAAGACCAACTGCTAACACCTGGCTGGCCGATCGGGCGATGAATTGCACCGATTTCTCATCGTAAAAGTATAGTAGGACATGTTTGAGCTGTACCCAGAAAATTTTTTCATGGAAGGCTTGGAGGGATATTCTTTGGAACTCCGACCAGGTGGCGATGAGCAGGGTAACACCATTTATAATCCAAGGTTGGTTAGCTTAGACTAGTTTCTTATCTTGTTCTAATTGGAAGGTGACCTGAAACACGTCGGTACCGGTGATCGATTGTATATGTGGGATTTGAATCGGGAACCAGGTGTGTTTTAATTGGGTTTGCATGTTGGTGAATCCTGTTGTATTTATTGGGTATTTCAAAATACCCATATCTTATGTTTCCCACTAAGCAATTTAATATTGCCTCCCATGTGATGGTGTCCCCCTCATTTATTCTCTCATCATCTTTCACTAGATTTATTATCTACACTTTTAGTCACACATTGCTCAAGATACCTCTTCAAACCTTGTTAATAAGTTATGGTTGAATCCATTAGTGGTAAGCAAGTAATAGAGGTGGGCCTCGCGCGCACGAGGCAAATCCAGCCCACGTTGGAATTCGGGGGCCTGATCCGGAAACCCATTAACCGGGCATGCGCCCGCACGATACGCGCGCAGGGGGGTACATATCCACCGGTTTGGGCCTCGCGTGTGTGCAGGGGTTGGGCTTCGTTTTGCTCCCTTTCCTTTTGCCCTCAGCCCAGTTTACCTCACACACGAGGTCATGTGTACAGATGGACCAAATATCTCACGCGTGTTTTCTGGTGTTCCCTGGTGTCTCACGCGTGTCTTCTGCTGTTCCCTCGTGTTCCTCGTTTGACCCACGCGTGTTCCCCGTTGACCCACGCGTGTTCTTTGCCTGTCTCCCTTTCCCATTAGATATTAGAGAGAGAGAGGGACGAAAGTGAGACTACACAGAACGTCTACCTCTCCGACTCATCTTCTTCCTCTTTCTCTCGTACTGTCTTGCTCACACCAGAGGGATACTCAAAGCTGTTCACCGAAGCTCTTCATTGTAGTGCATACTTGACGAGCTAGATCGTTGTACCCTGGAGAGAGATCGTCANACTTGACGAGCTAGATCGTTGTACCCTGGAGAGAGATCGTCAACATAACCTGTTTGCACCCGGATTACTTCCGAGAGGGGCGAATCTTCTCTTAAAGGCAGTTCACACGCCTCGATCTACCTACTGTTATCACGCTAGATTTTTACTGGTTTTCTAACAAATCCAAGCTTCCCCTCTAGAAGCTTAACGACCAGGGTGGTTCTGTGGAACTCGTTATGACGTCACTGCATGTTGGCTGGAAGATCATGAAAGTTAGTTGCTGGGGGGACCATCTGAACTTGTCGGTGGAAGTTGGCCTGAAGTTGGTCAACGGTGGGGGTGGGGGTGGTTGGGGAGGAAGGATTGATAATGGTGGAGGCGGGGTTGGGACCGGGATGGTGGTGGTGGGGGATGCCAAGATAAGTGGAGTGGGTGATGGTGGGGGAGGTGAAGGAGGATCCTTTTTGGCTGAGTATAGTTGTACGGCTATGGAAAGTGAGGTTTTTGTCACTAGCAAAGCTGTTCGGTAGTTGTTGCATGGAGACCATCTATAGGTCCATCGTTGACTCCAATCAGACCAAGGCAGGTACCCAAGTGCTTCCCTGTGCCGACCACGGTGCCAGCCACGTAGCTGAACCCAAAAGACTTTAAAAAGGGCAGTTGACCTCTCCTGAGGTCAAGTATGTCTTGCTGGAAAGGAATAAGAGGATGTTGATGAGGAAGTTTGTGCTTCGTGCGTGAGAATGCAAACACCGATGCAATCTCAGTTGTTTGTCAGGATGGTCTTTTTACTGTTACTGTTGAGAAGTTGCCTCCACCTACACCCAAGAAATCCAAGGTTATCAAGGTTAAAAGTGGTTCTATTTTAGAATGATATGATTTTAGGTGACAATGATTTACATAGTCAGAAAATCATACTTACAAAAAATCAACTCTTAGATCATTTCAATGTGAGTCCTATAAGTAAAATCTTATGGAACCAATATTAATATTTAATTAATTAAGGTTGGTTTAATTCTTGGACTAAAAGATTATACGCGACTAGAGATTGGTATCATGAGTATAAATTTTTTTGATCAGGAGTATAATTTGTGTAAATTGTCCTGTATTGTTATGTGTTTCATCCTTTTATGTTTTAATTTTATGAATTCTGCGTCAATTATGTTCTTACATTTGGTAAAATTTTGAGATTTTTAAAGGAGAAAAAAGTTATTGTAAATATTGTTCACATGATGGATTATTTCTTTTGGCCTTTTTGGGAGTGGCTATTTAGCTCCTATTATTCAACTCCATGGAAGCCCTATTTCTTGTGGGCGTACATGACAGTGATCTAAATTCTGATTGCAGGTTAAAATGTACTCAACATGGTATACTTTGAAATCAATCGTTCCAAAAATTCTACTCCCATCAAAAGTTTATTCAAATAAAAGAAGTATAAAATTTGTTGATTTTCTAACTAAGCACTGGTTTGATGGGCTTAGAGGTAGGTTTAGAACAGGTTAATTTTTTATGCAAAATGGGTGGTACACCTTTGTATGGCGAAAAAAGTAACGGGGAGGACAACCGATTATTTTTGTGCATTGAGGTCATGGCTCACGTTAGAGCATGCAAAAAGATGAAAAACCCTTTTTACTGATTATCCTTTTGACACGTGGCAGAGAGATAAATTTTTTATTTTTTAACGTTAAAATGGCTATAACTTCCAAAATATAAATCGAATTTGAGCAAAAATTACATCTTTGTAAAGCATTTTTCAAGATCTTTCAAACAAGATTAGTAATGGATGCCAAATTTTTAAAACAAAAAATCCAAACACAAAGCGAATGCAAACCCAGATCTGCATAAAAATTTGATATAATTTGCATACAATAGTTAAGTTCGCACATATGAGTTCCTACATTTGAATTTGCTTACCATGAACTTCAATACTCGACTGAACATCAAAATAAGCAAATGCATAATGCGTATGGCCTAAAAAATGAAGAAATTGAACTTAGAATGATGAAAAAATAAATATGGAAATTACAACTTGCATACTCACTAGGTTTCAAATTATGCATTTCAAATTCAAAAAAACATGCAAATGTATAATGCATATAGGATAAAAAAAAGTGCAGAAACTTAAAATTTTAAAAAATATGCCATGCAAAATACAATTTGCATACTTACTAAGTTTTCAACTACGTACTTTAGGTTTAATAATACATCAATGAATATCGAAACAAGCAAATTTGATATACAAATAGGCTTACGAAAGTGAAAATGCTCAAATTTGAGGAAAATTAACTATGCAAAGTACAACTTGCATCACACCTGGGTATGCAATCTGGGTTTGCATAGTCGGATTATAACTTTTTTTTTTTGAATTTAGTATTGTTGTTTGATTTTATTTTGAAGATCTTGAAAAAATCTTTCCAAAAATATAAATTTTATCCAAAACCGATATGTAGATTAAAAGTTATAGCATTTTGAAGTTAAAAATATTATTTTCTCTCTCTCCGCCACGTCATCATTTACTAGAAAGAAAACAATTAAGAATGGGCAGTTTGCATAAACAGAAGGGTAGTTTAGGTATGTAAAATTAACACTTTTAAAAAAAACTACCGCAAGCTCTATATTTACAAAATCAAAAAATCGGAGGGACTGTGCACCACTCGTGATAAAAAAAGGGTTCCCAACCTTTTTTGTGATTTTTTTATACAATGATTTACACAGGGCTTTAAAATCAGCTCGTCGATTATGTTCATATGGGCCCCACACAAAATAGGGCTTCGAAGTTGTTGAATAAGTAGGGGGCAAAATAACCCCTCTTTTATTTTTTGTTTGTTTTCGGAAACCCTGTCAAAGGAGGGAAATTTTATTGATAAATGAAAAATTACATCTATGCTACTATAAAGCAGCTCCAAAATTGAGCTACCTATGTGTATTTGACTATTAATTTACGTCGCACAGTTCCATATCTCTACTCTCTAGTACACAATAAACATGTGTCTAATTACTCTTAAACTCCTCTTATATCTTCTTTTGGAGAGTGGGAGGAGATGATCTAGGGGCTAATTTTTTTGAAGATAACTTCCTCATAATTTTTACCAAAATAATCCCTATGACCATTTTCGCATTGAAGTAGAATTTCCCTTTATAAATTTACAAAAATATTTCTATGCATTACCTTGCTTCTTTAGCACAACTTCGGCTAAAAGAATACTAATCGTAGAAAAATACGTTCATCATGTTAAGGTGATCATCCTCTCAGCCTTAGGATAATCTCCACGCAGGCCCATAGGCTAATCTATGGTTGTAAATACTATTTATGGTGTTAAAAGGAAAAATTATAGCGACTGGAGTTTGCAAGAGTAGAATTTCCCTCTACAAAATCTGCTTACTATGAAACAAGGATAAGGATACAGAAATCAACTCCACGAAGAGTTATTAATTTTGACACATGATGCTTTCAAAAGACACTAAAATACAACCATTCGTACAAAATGAAACACAAATGAGATCAACATTTAAAAAAAAAGGGTCCATAGAGCTAGGGAAAATTTATTAATCAAAATAAGAAAACAACCCTGGCAGGATGGTTACATAAACCTAGACCTCCCATGCCTAACAAAAAAACAAACTTGCAATAACCATTATAACCTGAGTTATGAAGGGGAGGAAACCAGGATCCTACGGCATAAACAAAACTTGAATTATACTCCTTTATCGATTCACGAAGACGACAGAAACGGATCAACAATCATAGAATTCAGATAAAGAATGGTTTTACGTGTTCTAGTTAGGGCACAAGCCATAAAATCCCTACGAGAACGATCTCTCAGGACACGTGCCTATTTTGCACGTACCCTCTCCTTCTTTTATCACGTGCTAATTTTGCACGTCATCCTCAGTTACGTTCCTGTTTCGCACGTACGATCTATCGGAATATGTGCCTAGTTTGCACATACCCCCTCTCTCTTATCACGTGCCTATTTTGCACGTCCACCATTAGTCACGTGCCTGTTTTGCACGTCTTTCTCTCGTCACATGCCTGATTTGTACGTGCGACCTTGTATCACATGCCAGTTTTACACGTAGGGTCTTTGGTGAACGTGCTAGTCTCGCACGTGTCACCCTCGTCGCGTACCCATTTCGTACGCCGGTATTGTTTAGTGTACGTGCCAGTTTTGCACGTATCACTTGCTTATTTGTGCATGTGTATAGTTATACACGTGCCACTATTATATGCTTAGGTATATGTGTAATTACACATATCACCTCTTTGTGCACGTGTGACATCTCCACACGTGTCACCGCGCTTTGACGCATCTCTAGAGCATGGAGAGGCATACCCATTTTATTTTTGCCCCAGAACCTTATGCACATGTCATGTAGATCTAGGGGGCTCCTTACATTACTTTTATTGCTTTTCCATTTTAGTATAGCTTAGTTTGATCTTGAATTCCCAAAAAATGCCCTTAGTCGTGAAGTAGAGGTCGATCTCATGATCGGGCGGTTGTCAGGTGCCTAACACCTTCCTGACCCGTACCTGGATTCCCTTACCCAGGAATCTCTTTATTGCAGACCATTGATCGGAAGATTGCAATGGAGTTTTCGATAAAATAAAAGCAGATTTTCAAACAAAATGGGTCCTGATTCCCCCTAATCAGGTGGCGACTCCGTTTTCACATGACTCTTTAGTCGTATTTCCACCCACATCATTATTGTGGACGAATTCGGGACGGGACCCCTTTTCTCTCCTTCGGAATAGTGGAGTGGGGCAGTGCCGGATTCTGGGTTCACAGACTGGCGACTCTAATGAGGATAGTCAGGAATCCAACTCGAAAATCGACTAAGGGAATTTATTTGGGAATTTATGATCTGACACTTCTCGGGCTTTGCACACACATTGCATCCACCCATTCATCTGCATTGCATCTGTATATTCTCTTTGATCCCATTATCAGAAAAGAAAAACCTGTGGTTGTAGTATGTCTCATCCCGGTCGGATGGGCCATATGGGAATAATGATCGAAACTTCACACCCTCCGCCTTGTATTAACGACTAGCCTTCGGGTTGCGAGGTATATTTTGTCGAGGCGACCCAAGTTTACCCGTGTCCAGAGACTAGTTGGACCAGTATGCATATGGTTGCGATAGAAATAATTTTCAAGGATAACCCAAGGGATTGCCTTCATGTCGCATAAATTCCGAGGCATCATTCATGGTAGAGATTTTTGTGGTACTGAAAATGGCTTCCTGTATGTTATTTTAGGCAATCTACAGGTAACCTACCATGTAGTTGTTGAATAATTACTACCAGGGTGCATTTGGACAAAGTAAGCAGGGTTTGTGAACTACAAAACGGGAATCCTTTTCAGTCTACGTAGGTCAGATAAAACAAACAATTAGTAAGAAAAGAGACAATGTCAGAACAAGAGTGTAGTGGTGATTCAGTGTCGGAAATGGAGAGAATAATGAAAGCATGTTTTGAGAAATACTGAAAGAGGAAATGAGAACTATGATAGAGTCTATGTTGACAGAAATGTTTGGGCCACTAGGGCAAGGAAAGCAAGCATCCCTAGCACCACGGGAATCGGAAGGCAGAGATAGAGGTCAGATTTCATCTGCTGGGCATAAAGAAGGAGAGATGGCCAGAACACACTCCCAAGATCCGACAAAGACCTCTCTGAATCATGAAGTCATCAACATCCCCCGCGAGTCTTTGGTTACAGTCATTCTAAGAAAGGCACTTGTCCTACCTAAGACATGTCATACTGATGACGACTATGATTACCAGAAAAATGAGAATTCGTACCAGAATGTAAAGATGGAGGACAAGATCTTTCAGCAAGAAGTGATGAGAAGACTTCAGCGATTAGAAGGGAATTCTGCTACAATATTTAATGTGAATGCTTGGTATCAGCCTCCAAAAGATGAATTACCAATAGGGTTCCAATTCCCACGTATGGACAAATACAATGGGGCTGGATCAACGAAGGCCCATATCCTGATGTACATGAGTTGCATAAAGCATCTACACCTGAGTGATAATTTGTTGGCAAATCTCTTTTCAAGAAGCCTAATAGGGTATACTTTGGATTGGATCGTAGAGCTAGACCGGTCAAAGCACCCCACTTGGACCTTGCTAGGCGATGCTTTTGTCAGGCATTTCACTTAGGGAATAGATGGGAGAGCAACTAAAAGAGAGCTAGAAGAGATGCAACAACAACCAAATGACTCATTCACGAGTTTCGTCGCTAGGTGGAGACTGAAAGTTCGAGAAATGGTTAAGCATCTGACTGAAGGAGAGCAAATTTTTATATTGAGAAAGAACATGAGGAATGATTACCAAGCACTCCTATGTGGTGTCACCCATTCTCAAATGGATAAATTCATACAGGCAGGCATTCAAGTCGACGGCATATTTTTGAAGACTGGGGTTCAAGTTGTAACAACCACTCCCGAGGAGGATCAGTCAGAAGGTGCAAATCAGAGTCATCAGCAATGCTCTTCAACCACTAGCTCAGAGTCAGACTCAGACTAGGGGCATCACCCGAAATAAGAATAATGAAGGGGAGCCACTCCCAGAATTAAGGCAACCATGTAATAAAAGATGAAAGAAAGAAAAATCAAATCAAAAAAGAAAAAGTAAAAAAAAATCATTCATTCAAATTTTGCCAGGGCCATATGTTCGAAGGTTCTTCTTGTTACACTTTCCCTCGCCATCTTCCCGAAAAGTGATGCTCAATTAGGAGCGAAAGAAAAAATGGGTCGAGGGAGTACATCCAAGGGGTTATCTTCCTAGAGCAGCCCTCCCTCCTCAAAAGTGACGAGTTTATGCTAAATCTCATGCAGGAGGCCTAAGGGTTCTTCTTCCTAAACTAACCCTTCCACCCTCCTCAGACATCTCGCCTGTTTAGGGCCAAAAAACAAGATGCACAATGTTGAGAGGACTAATCTAAGTATTCTTCTTTGCTAGAATTACTCTTCAAAGTCCCTCAAAAATCCATTGCTCGTCCAGAAGCAACATATTCGACAATTACCTTTGTTTGCAATTTGCAGCCCAGTTTTGGTTCTATGCGTTCTCCATTTCAATAAAGAAATTTCAAAATCGATTAAGAAAGTGTAGCAACCCTGTTTTAGTTCTTACACTATCTCCTTATCTTCTATGATAAAATTTCGAAACCAATTAGAGAGTTAAATCGACCCTATTTTGGTCCCTATGCTCTCTCCACTTTTTCAATCTAAGTCACCATTGTGGTTGTACACCTGATCCATCTGTAAAATACTTCTGAGTTCGTGCACAAAGAAATCACGTCATTTTCGAAGTCCCTCAAGGGTACATACGCCGAGAAAAGCATACCCTATATGAGTCCCTCTAAGGTATATGCGTCGAGAAAGCATGTCCCTTGTGAAATCCTATCAGGGTACATGCGCTGAGAAAAGCATATACTTTGCGAGTCTCTCCAAGGAACGTGCGCCGAGAATGCACGTCATTTTCTAGGTCCCTTCAGAGAGCATGCGCAGAGAAAAATATGCCCTCTGCGAGTTCTCCCAAAGGTACATGCACCGAGAAAGCATGTTCCTTTTGAAATCCTTGCGAGGTACATGCGCCGAGAAAAGCATGTCGTCTATTCGATGGTCCTTGGTACACGGGCCAATTTTGCATGTGTCACCCATTCGAACGCTTTAATTTGTGTGCCTATTTTGCACGTCACCCTAGTAATCTCTTTATTTTTGTGCCAGTTTTGCACGTGTTCCCTTTGTGGTCATCTTGGTATCGTGCCTGTTTTGCACGTGCCACCCTTGTGATATTCCTTGGCACTTGTGCCTTTGTTGCATTACGCCTATTCAACCATTTCGGCATACGTGCCCATTTTGCACGTCGTCTTTGCGATCTTCTTTGGTTCATGTGCCTATTTTGCATGTGTTCCTTCTATGTTCATCCTGGTACACATTCCTATTTTGCAAGTGTCACCTCTCGTAGGCATGTGCCTGTCTTGCCTGTGCCCATCATATCTCATTGTGAGCATACCTATTTTGCATGTATCACATTTCACATCCCTATTTCGATATGCGTTCCTTGTCAGAGTTCACATATCACCCCTTTTGGTCACACATTCTGAGTCAGAGTTCGTGTACCATCTTCCCGTGTGTGTTTGCTGTGCTTACACGTGTCACAACTCTTTTGACGTACGTTCCTAGTCAAAGTTCGCGCATCACTTTTTTGTTCCCTGTTTCAAGTGAAAATTAAGTGAAGGGGCAAAATCTCCTTGAGTCGAAAAATAAATCACAAAGGTGCGCATATACTAAACTTTCTTCATTTAGTTCAATCTTGCAATATTGTTATATGGCAGCTAACCATTTTTGCAGGAAAAGCAGTGTTCGCGATCCTAAAAAAACAAGAAAAAAAAAATTTTACCCTTTTTGAAAGGATAAAAAAAAAGATCTCCTTTTTCTAAAAAAAAATAAAATAAAAGAGAGATTTCCTTTTTTTAAAGAAAAATCCAAAATTTTCTACCTTTGTTGTTTTTTCCAAAAAGGTTTGCAACTTTCTTTTTAAAAGGGGAAAATACTGTAAGAAGTGCTCTGCTTGGGTGATGAAAACAAGGATGAATATGAGCCTTAGGGTCTTTGGGGCGCCACAGGAAAAAGGTCCAAAACCAGTTGAGGAGGAAATAGGAACAGTGAGCCTGAATACCGAGAACTGACTCCGGACAATCAAAATCAACATTGGGTTGTCTAGAGAAGAAGGGGGGCTATAATCAATCAGCCGACTCGGTGAAAAGATACCTCAAGGCGAATGAGAAAGCATACTTGGAAGCAGATCAACTATTATAAGAAGGTAGAATCTCTGAAAAAAAAATATAGTTTAGCAATTAAGAATGAGGGTTGAACAAGAAAAAGAGAAGGTGAGATACGTATCAACGATTAGATAAGAATGGCTCTAGTCGTTCCACATATATTCTTCACACCCAAGGAACAGGTACTTTTCGAAAAAAAATCGAGCTACCTCTCTGGTAACGAAGAAATTGCGAAAGGATTTCAACTGTGAGGATCAGATGCTTGATGAGACAGATTCTAGATTACCTCTTGCATAGGGAGGAATTTTCAAAATCCGATTGGAAAAAGAACAACTCTCGTCGGTTCACATGTGTTTTTCAAATACTCGAGGATCAGGTGCTTGGCGAGACAGACACAAGATTACCTCTCACGTGTTGAAGGATTGTCGGATCATTGAGGCAAAATATCGAGCTTGCGCATCACAAGGAATGTTCTTTTCCAGAGCTAAATCATCAGAGACAGCCAAATGCTGGTCAACTCAAGATAAACTACAATTGAGGTAAGTCGTTTAACCTTGAAACAAGGGGCAAGGAACGCCAACAGAGATTCTAAAAGGGAGGCATTCTTTCACAGCCAGAATCCTAAAAATGAACCCAAGAGCAAATCATTACCGTTAGTAACCTAATTTTGAGCCTGAGCCTTTCACTTGTACCCGAAATTCAAATCTCTCTCCCAACTGAATTTTTTTTTATTCAAGAGTTAAAATCCAATCCAGGGGCAAATGTCCACCCTACTTCTAACATAAATTTGTATAAAAGCAAGGGGGCAAAAATAAAGTCCCCAAGGAACTCCAATGTCAAAAATCCAAATCAAGGGGCAAAAACCAATCCCCCAGAAAGTAAAGTCATTCAAATACAAGGGGAAAATCAAAAACTTGGGAGAGCCGAAAAAAGTCATGGAGAGAGATACCTAAGATAGTGAAAAAGTCAAAATTTTACTTTAAGCCTGTATTGTCTATTCCAGCCTGTCCTAAGCCACGCTACCACCTATGAAAGCCCTCTCTGAATCCTATGAGCAACGAATGCCCCCAGTGAAGAGGAAGAGCGGGGAACCCTCCAAAAAATGCAGAAGACAAAAAAGTCAAGAATAGAAACTTAGTATCAAAAATAAAGACTTGAGAAAATTTGATCAGTATTTGTCGAATCTCGAACTCAACTAGGATAATATCATGCGTAAAATAGTCAAGCAAGGGGCAGGGGAAAGCCAAACGTTTACAAGGGAACTAAAGAGGAGTGCATCCCTAGTCGAGAAGGTGGTGATGTCAGAAACCCATCCCTAAGCAAGGGGCAACCTAATCTCGACGAGATCAAAAAGAGAAAGTTTAGGGGAAAGGGTGATCTGTCTTGAAATACTCAGAAGTTGAGAAATGGTACCTTCACTTGGGATCACCCGAAGCTTTTTAGGCGAAATATTCATCCAAATTTTCTAAATTTCAAGTCCTGTGTAGTTTATCAGTTTTTCCCTGTCTTCTTTTTCAAAAAATAATAAGAAGAAAAAAAAATTGTTTTATTTCCAACTCTTGTTCTGCGGGGAGCCCATGATGACAAAACCATAGGATACTGAGGTCATGCTCTGCATGACGTTAGTTAGGCGACTGAGGCAAAATCCCTAAAGAACAAGCATATTTTTATAACAAGAAGTTCAATAAGAGGATTGTTTACACATTGAAAAAAAAAGAGAGGTTTTCTATCTTCACATCACCAGTACAGAAATAAGAGAAAAAAAAAGAGGGGGGATGAATATCACTCCCTAAGTACTGCTGCAGCTCGGAGTTGTCACACCTCTTCTTGGAGCCGAAGGTAGCAGTCTCACGGTACATTAAACCTGGTATCAGATGTGAGGCTTTTCTTTTCATAGTCAGTGGACCCCTTGTGTCACCACACCCAGCAGCCTTCAGACCAGCAATCGTCTTCGACAACCTTACAGGTGCTATATAAATAAAAAAAGGAAGCTGTAAGGGAAAATACTACAAAGAGAAAAGAAGCCAGAACACAGAGACAGATTAACTTGCTGCAGAGTGTATGTCATAGAAACCGGGGGCAAGATGCAAAAAGAAATTCATCATGCAAACAAATCCAGCAAAACACACATCTTTGTGTCAAGGATACATATTTTAGGGCAAGAAAAGAGATGGTGTAGGCATGTTTCTAAAATCAATGGGTGCCGATGCATATTGGTGTCAACAAGGAAAAGAATAAATTCGCATCGGGGAAGAAAAGCAATTCAAATCAGAAATGAACTCACCTCAATGCTCAACGATGATAGACCGACGATGTGGAGTACCCTTTTTTCCCACTTGGTGTTTAGGCAGACAAGAGACCTGAAGAAAAAGAAATTTGGAGGATTGTTAGTCAAGCCAATTTGATAGCAGGAACAAGGAAGTAAAAGGGCTATCTCAGCAGGGCAAATCAATTCAGAGGTCATCGATTTCAAAGAAAAAAAATCAATGCGAAATGGTACAAGCAAGATTCAAAATTGGTGGGTATCAACGAGTATGAATTCCAAAAAAAGAGAAAATCAACCCAAAGCAGAGTGGAATTCAGCAGTGCATATCAGTTCCTGCAATGCTCACAGAATCGATCCACCTGGGATGTGCAAATAAATCAACTCATTCCACTCCACAAGTTTTGAAAAAATTCAGTCACGAAGAAACTGATTTAGAGGAAGGATCGACCCTAATCAGCTCAAGTACAAAAAAAAAAGTCATCAAGTGCTCATCAAAATTCAGACTAGCACAAGCAGATTTTTGTGGATTCAAAATTTGAGCAAAATGGCAGCACAAATCAATGCATGTCAACTGTCGATTCACATGGTGTGTACCAGCTCATACAAATTCAAGAAAAAAACTCACCACCTTTCACTTTAGCCCAGAAAAAATTTCAGCAGAGAGCTCATTCATGCATACTGAAGCAGATTCTAAGAGAAGAACAAAGGAATTAGGGGATGTCATCAAAGAGAGGAGCGCCCCTAATCAGTTCATCTTTAAAAAAAAAAAAAAAAGAGTCATTGATGCTCGTCGAGATTCAGACCAGCACAAACCGGTTCCACAAAAAATTTTCATGTAGGCAATACCAATCAATGCCTCAGCTTGCTGTAGAATTTTGTGGGTTTAAACTTCGAGCTCACATTGGTTCGAAAAAAAATTGCAAATCAGCACAAGTTATTCTCAGAAAAAATGGGGTGATAACAGGGCCTGCATCAATTGAATCTTCAATATCGAAATTGATTCGACTAACTTAAAAAAAAGGGGCAAACTCACCTTCAACGCCATCAATGGCAGGCCGGTGGTAAGAGGAGCTACACCTTTAGAGGTTGATGATTTCGGTGAGAGTAAAACCTAGAGAGAAGGATTATGGAGCTTCAGTTAGGGTTTACCCTTCAAAAGGAAAAAATTAAGCCAAAAAAAAAGTCTGAAGAAAATGAGAGAAGTGGTGAAGAAACCCACCTGTAGCTGAAGTCCGGCGGCGTGGGCAACCATCGGCAAGGGGAAACGGGAACAAAACTCTCTTCTCCGATCTCCTCCCTCAAAGGGCCGATCCCCTTTTCTTATTTACAACAGTACCCTTACTCCAATAAAATTTAACAACCAAGTCCCTTCTTTTGGTTTCTTTCTTTTGGGCCTTTTTAAAAAAATAATTTTAAAAAATAATAAGATAAGAAAAATGAAAGGGGTGGGGTGCGGTTTTGACTGTTGAACTTAAGTAGATAATTGACCACCATCATAGCATCTAAGCCATTTAAAAAGTATGCAACCCAGTGAACTCACCCCACTGTTCTGATCATCTTCTCTCGACATGGAGCAGGTTGTTAAGGAAAAAAATCAAAGGAAGAAAGAAGAGGGAAATCAACTTGTGTTCTACATCATGTGGCACATTGCAACATCATCGCTATGAAAAGGCTCAACGATCACTGAACAAAGATTTAAGAAAGGATGAAGCTGCAAAACAAAAGACGGTGCAGATTTTACAAATCACCAAGTCAACAGATGAAAAATTTGGGAAAGCAGAATATCAAAGCCCAGGTACAACAAGCCCGAAGTCAGCCAAGCAATTACAGTTGGTTTTGATCAAAGCAAATGAGGCATTCAACAACTGTGAGTCAAACATCAAGCAATATCAGCCTCAAATCCAATCAAAATCAGCTCGAAGAAGCCAGATAGGTCAAGATTAATAAAGTCAAGTCAAAATTTTAAGGTCCAGCAATCAAAAAGTTCCAAGCAAAGGACAAGCGTCTGGTGACAGAAGTGTGAAGATGATCGAGTTATGTAACACTGGCCTGTCCTTTGCAGATATCCCATGGCAAAGTTATAGACAATGAAACCCTAGTATGTTCCTAACTAAAATTTGAACATTTCATGAAAGAGACAAAGTTTTCAAGGGCACACCTGCCTCTCCCCTCAGTTGAGGTAATTTCACTCCGGTCTCGGTTGTCATCGATCAACTCCAATCTCGATAGTTGTCGGCAGAGAGTTTTCATTTGCTCCAGTCTCGATTGAAATCGACCGAGAGCTGCGTCCAACTTAAGTCTCGACAGTTGTCGATAGAGAGTTTTCATTTGCTCCAATCTCGATTAAAATCGACAAAGAGCCACGTCTCACTCTAGTCTTAACCGTGTCGACAGTGGGCATCCCCTTAATCGATAGATCGTGAGTAATCTGATGATCGAGAAGTTCATATCGAGTATTTCTGAGTGAATCGTGTAAGAAATCGTCCAAACGCCGATGTGCAAAAATTAGATGTCATCAGCTGCAAGCAGCCTCTGGCAAAGAGGGGCCTCTGTAGACACCCAATTTTCGCACCCTAATTGGTGTCATCAAATAAAAAAATTTGAGCAATTTTGGCTTAATTTGACCAAATATTGGAGAATGTGGACCAATTTTGACAAAATTTATTAAAATGAGGATTTTGGTGTCATCATTGGAATAGAAAGCTGTTGGAACCAATTTGAGTTAAAGGACCCTTTTGGTGGAGAGAAAATAGACCCAGGGACTTTTTAGAAAAATGTCCTTTTGGTGTTGAGAAATTAGTCCAAGGGACATTTTTAGAAAAATGGTAAAAGAAAAATTTTATGAATGTAAAAGTTTTTTAAGGGGTTTTGTGTGAAAGCATAAAAGTGGGGGACTTTATAATAAATACAAAAGTTTTAAGAATAAAAGTGACACTTGTCACATAAATAGTGGAATCGGCCCTTAAGGGGCGATCTCTTTTTTATTTATTTTTAATAGTTTTTAAAAAAGAAAAAAAGGTTTTGTTTTAAAAACATTTTTTTAAAAAAGACAAAAAAAGGAAAAAGAAAAAAAGTTGTTTTCAAATAAATAGGTGACACATGTCACCATATCATTGGGATCGGCCCTTGGAAGGCCGATCTATCCCATATAGTGAGTCGTTTCTTTTTAAAAGAAAAAAAGTTATTTTAAAATAAATAGGTGACACGTGTCACCATATCATTGGGATCAGCCCTTGGAAGGCTGATCTATCCCATATAGTGAGTCGTTTCTTTTTAAAAGAAAAAAAGTTATTTTAAAATAAATAGGTGACACGTGTCACCATATCATTGGGATCGGCCCTTGGACGGTCGATCTCTCCCACATAGTGACACGTGTCCCTATTGTTTCTTTTTTTTTAAAATCATTTTTAATTTTTGGTAGAAATTGAAAAATAATAAGGTTTTCAATAAATAGGCGACACGTGTCGCTGCATAATTGGGATAGGCCCTTTAAGGGTCTATCTCCCTCTAATGGTGACACGTATCCGTTTTCTTTGTTTTGAAAAGCTAGAAGATAGTAGAACGTTTTAACCAAGAGCGACACATGTCCACATTTTGGCGAGTTACAGGGGATATTCTCTTTTGTGGAAGAGGAATATTACCTCTTTTGTTTTTCTTCTCTCACAAAACTCACTCGATCCATGTGAACCAAGATCACCCACTCCTTGTACAACATGTGGCCACCAAGAAAAAGATATTTTTTCCTTCCTTCTCATCCGGACCGTCCAAGTGTGACTGATCAAACGGTTAGTTGAAGAGGAAAACCTAGTTTTTTTCTTTAAAAGGAAAATTACCCAAAAGGGAAAGCTCCCTGGTCTTTCTTCTTCCAGCTTCTCCAGGCTTCGAGCTTCTCCTCTTCTTTTCTCTCTTCTAAGAAAATTAGGATTTCAATTTTGGGGTGGCTGTGAATGACTCTTTCCTTCCCCATTAAGGGAACATCTACAGAGCAGAGAGTAGAGAGGAAAAGATTACTGAGGAAAGAGAGAAGATTAGAGAGGATTAGGTGAGGAGTGGAGAGAGAGAATCGATTCTTCTTTATTATCAACCCACCTTCTCTCCTGCGTCATCATGGGAGGATGAGTCCAGAGGTGTGACATTATCTTCCTCTTTGGGAATTCTAGAGGTGTGACATTATCTTCCTCTTTGGGAATTTGGAGCTCCAGTAACCTTCCACTTATTCTTTGCATCTAAAACCAATTAGATGGAGCGTATCATGGATTTCTCACTTATGCTTGACTGATTGGATCAATTGCAATCTCAGGTTAGTAAGCTTTTTGAAAGTCTAATTTCACCCTACGGTTAATGAATTT
>MVGT01000473.1:0-28271 GCA_002174775.1 Macleaya cordata
GGAAAATATTGTATTAACCAATTTTTCTGTTTGAAGTTTGTGGGTGTCTTCCCTGTAAATCCTCACGAGGCTACATCTCGTCCACTAGGGGAAACTTAGGGGTTTAAGGGCTTATTGCATACGCTAAATGCAATCGAGTGGCCTGCGAAAGTGGCATATTTAGGTTGTACAGTTAGGATTTGTTTTAGTAGTTTTAAGTTTTAGTTTTGTGTAGCTTACTTATTCTCACTTTTTGCTAAGGGACTAGCAAAATGCTGTTTGGGGGTGGTGTGATAAGCACCCAAAACTCTAATTTAAACCCCTCAAATAATGTATTTTCTAGCCCTAAATTAGTTATTAATATTACTAATGGATGTATTTACATGATGTAGGACAGAAGAGCCTCCGTTCGATTAAAACATCCAAATCTTGCAACAAAAGTGAAGAAGACAAAGCTTCAGTGAATTGGAAGAAGGACTAAAGCTTGCTAATATATAGCATCAAGGCAAAGATGGCTAGATGGTTAAGGTGTTCTTCATCCTTGCAATAGGTCTTGGGATCAATTCTTGTGAGCTACAAATTTAATCCTTTTTATAAAATCCTCCATGCAAGCAACAATCATGCACCGTGAAGCACAGGATCATCTCCACCACAACTCCACAAATGGAAAGAAATCAAGATTTTTATGGGAATTATGATGATTGATTCCAAATCATTCACAAAAAGGAATTATGCTAGCAATGCTAATTTAATTCCCATATTCTTTCCTTTTTGTATTTATTTTATTTTATTTTATTTTCCTTCTTTCTTGCCTTTTAGAGAATTTATTTTTCTATAAGTATGTAAGAAGGGAGAAAGGAGGGGGCATCTTGGTTCTTGTAACTTTTCATCTACAGTGGTGTAATCTGAGAGGGAGGAAGAAATTAGAATTTAATAATATTATTTTGGTCTCATCTTGAATCTTTAATTTTTAATTATTATTCTCCATCCATGGAGAGTTAAGCCTCCACTCTTTGGTGGAAGGTGAAAGCTCTTCATGGTAGATTTTTAATCCCTTTATCAATTTTAGAATCTCTCTAATTATACATTAATGTTAAACTCTATTATTATTGCTTTGTTCTTTCAATTCTTATAATATAATCTTGATTTTATGTGCTTATCAAAGTGTGTTTGATAGTAAATGCTACTTTATTGTCTGATTTACTATGCTTACATCAAGATTTGACATAGAATACTTGTTTATGATTTACATTTGTACAAGCAATATTTTCATGGAGTTCTTATTTTTTTTCATTTGAATTAATTTAATTCTAAATCATCCACTAAAAATTAGATCTCAATCTATTTTTAGTGAAGAATTTTTAAAGAGAGTTTTCTAATAATTTTAAAGAGTGAAATCTATTATGTTGAGTTAGTAACCGGAAACCAAAGATTTCCATCATTTGATCATTTAATTATTTTCTTTGATTTTTAGTGTTAACCAACATCATCTCTAAAAATTGTTTAAAAAAAAGAAAAATGTTGAACCTTGCATATGCATAATCTTTGTTATTTATTTGATCTAAATTAGATTTGGATTCGATAACCCTTACTTCCTCTTTACTCATTTGTTTTGTAGGTTGAAGGTTGTAAAAAGGTGAAAGATTAAACGACGAATTCATACCTTTTTCATTCAGCAAATTCTATACTCTTTTGCTCTCTATCCATTTCTGGAAAGTATTGTTCGAAGAATAAGATTTCAAACTCTACCCATGTCATTGTGGTGACATCATAAGTTTCTCTAATGTTATCCCACCAGAGATCAGCCTCACCTTTGAGCATGAAAGTAGTAATCCTTACCCAATGTTCTTAGGCAACTCCTATTATAATCAGCTTCTTGCGGATTCCCATGAACCATCTTTCTGCATCCAACAGATCTTCTATTCCCGCAAATTTGGTAGGATTTATCCTCTGAAATTCTTTTAGGATCGAGGTCGGTCGTTCTTCAGGTACAACTGCGGCTGGAGGATTTGGATGATTTTACCTTTGTTGGTTATTTTGCATATTTGCTGCCATTCCATTCAGGATGCCTACAACTCGTTCGAGTTGTTCTTCGACACATTGTGTGCAATTGCTTAATTCTTCATTTTCTTGCTGCGGTTACTGAGATGTATCACCTTCCATCTCAATTGGTGCATCGAAGAATTCCTCAATGTTTCTTCGTGAATGTCCTCGTGTCATTCTTCAACACACAAGCAGTCACCTATTAGGTTTATCTAATAACGATTCCTAAATATAACTACATACATACAATAGATTAATAATAAGGCTTTTAGTTATTAATTTCCCACCCCAACTATATTTGTGCTACAATATTCACTCTACTTACCTTAACCTAAGTTTGTGAACCTTATCTATTTTCTAATATTAAATAAATATAGGAAACAAGCTCATAAAATATTTGATTAAAATTGAGAAAAATTATGACAATTTTTAACCAAACATGTATATATATGTATCTTTCTTATAGAAAAATTTAAAACTCATAAGCCCAAGAAATCAGAAACTTGTGCTCTGATACCAAGTTGTCACACCCTGATTTTCGGAACTCTAAAATCCGACCTGATTCACTAAGTTTGAAAAGTGAGGCATGAAAAGTGTAAAATAAGTGTAAATTAAAGCAATGAATAAAATCACCTACTTTCTCTTTTTGAAAAATCATTTAGTGAATAGTCAATTCTAGTCAATATTAGTTACTATTTGGTCAAGTCAAAGTCAATTTAAGGTTTCGTCAACTTAGAGTCAAGCCAATCAACTTTCTTTGTTAATCCAACAGTCAATTCTGGTGAAGTTTGAGTCAATTCAAAAATAAAAATAAAAACTATTTGAAAATAAATTTTCGTTGTCAACTGCACATACTTTAGTAAAATGGTCATAACTTTTTAACCGTAAACTAAAATTGTACACACAAAACTATTCTGGAAAATAGATTTAAAGCTCTACAACGTCACCAGAATTAGGCCAAGGCTAATTCGGATCATAAGATACTCAAAACTGGGTCTGATGTTCACTAACTGATTTGTACATAATTTCTGAAAAATAACTTCGGATTTCTAATAATATCCAGAAATCAGAAATTTGAAACTGAAATGACTCCCTAACCAGATATCCGAAGTATATGATATAATACCATTTTGAAAAGAAAAAATTGAGAGCTTTAATTTTTGCAGAAATAGGCGTTGTTCAATTTTGAGCGAAACATGTCCAAAAATACACTTTTCTAAATATAACAGTAATAAATACGAAATTTATATGAAAATGTATAAAACTTAATTACCTCAGTTCATTGCCATGAAATTTAAATGTAAATTAATACATTATTTGCATAATTGAAAATCCAACAAGTAAACATATAAATATAAGAAAATATCTTAATTCCCATAATCCCAAGTGATATAGTAGTAGTTTAGTTCTTCAAATATAATATATATATACTTAAGAGATCCAAGCTATCTCTTTAAACTGCACTTCCTAAAATCCTCCGCCCTCAGAACATCTAACCCATCAAAAGTTCATTAAAAATTAACAGTCAAGAAAGGAGCCTAAAATTTATATATAATTTAAGGGCTAATTTCATGGAGTTATAAGTTTCAGAATGGATTGACTCTGAATATGATGATTATATGGTGAGAATAACGTCACCACCAAAAAATAGTACTTGAATTATTTCCATGTGGGCCCTACAAATATTTTGGTACAATAGCAGTGCAGTAAGCAATGGTGCAATATCTATTCCAACTTTCTCTCTCTTTTTATGTATTATTTTTCTTATAAAAAGCAATCAATCTTTTCTATACAAACAACAATATAACAGATAAAATGCTATCTTAAGAATCATTTTTAAAACTTTAGTTAGGTTCTCTTTTTAATTTTATTTAATTTATCTTCGTATATCTTTACAACTTTAAAATCTAAAATAGGTTAAACAATTTAAATTTTTTATCCCTATTTTTGGTTAAATTGTATGTCTAAGAAAATTATATTTTTATAAGAAAAATGATGAGTTCTTCAAATTAAAGTTTGTTTTTTCTTCAATTTTGTTGAATGACTTCTTCTAAAAAAATTGCTTAGGCAAGAATAACATACCTATACTATTAGTTAAGAGAATGGCTTTTTTTAAGGCTTTTTACACCTTTGACGTTTTCAAAGTTTATTTAACAATAAATTGATGAGGACAAAATTGTCCATTTTTATCCCTGCAAATCTTAGAAGCAAGGGTATTTTAGACTTTTCATTAAACATTGCTTCTTCCCTTCGACTGTCTTCTTCTACCCTCACTTCTTTGAAACCCCATTCCTTCTATCTTCTTCCGAAACTGCGACCATAAGTCATTCTGTAACCTGCAAAATATTTGATTGAAACATTCATAGCTGTGAAACCCCGTTAATAATAATAATAATAATAATAATAATAATAAAAGCAGGCAAACAAAAAAAAAGAGAGGGGTTTATTTTTTGCTAGGTCTGGGGGACACGGGCTGGCCTGACCTGCGACCCAACCCCAGCCCGCCACCTCCCTCTCCCCCAATCAGCTGAATGCTGATCAAAAAAAAAAAGAAAACAAGAAAAGAAGAAGAGAAGAAGAAAGCTCGACAGAAAGAGAGAGAGCTGAGGGAGAGAGGAGCTGAGAGAGAGAAGGAGAGACAGAGAGAGAAGAACCGAGAAAGAGACAGAGCCAAAAGAGAGAGACAGAGAGAGAGAAACCGAGAGAGAGATAGAGAACCGAGAGAGAGAGAACAGGAGCTACAAGAGAGAGAGCTGAGAGAGAAGGAGAGGAGCTGCCGTCCCAGCTGAAAGGAGAAGAAGAGGAGAAAAAAAAAGGGGGGGACCTACAGAAAACGCAGGAGGAAGAAGGAGGACGAAGGAGAGGAAAGAAGGGGAAGAAAGAAGAAAAAGAAGAAGGGGGGAAAAGAAGGGGAATCAACCCCATTCTTCTCCCTCAACCTCTAAACTCCTTGGGTATGTTTTTTTTAGCCCAAAAATCTTTAGATTTCAGCTGATTTTTCGGAGTTAATAACTTAGGGTTTTTATTCAACATGCATGTTAGTGTAGATCTTGGTGTTTTGGAGCTCAATGGTGGAGGAGGGGATGAGATGGGCTAATTTTTTTGTGTTAAGGTGAGAAATCAGCACCCTAATATGTTAGATCTTGTGATTTTAGTGATGTAAATTGGAGTTTTTGTAGAAAAAACGAAAATTTATGATGAAGGTGAAATTTTGGGCTATTAGGTTTGAAGATTTGATATGAATATATGGTTTTTATAATCTTAATTCCTCTATTTTTGATACATGCAAGTGAAGACTTGAAAATAATGAGGTTATAGTGGTTAATCCTAGTGAAGTTGTGGATGATGATAGAAAAAAAAAATTGATGTTCAAGATAAATAAATTAGATGGTGGAATCTATATTTTTGGGATGATTTCCTTTAGTTTCATACTAAAGATGGTGCTTAGTTGTGGTGAATATAAAAATCTTGCATTGTTTTGGTGGATAATGATTTCTAAAACTAGGATGAAGTTTGTGGATTGTTTTAGGTATTCTTGGGACCGTTAATGATGGTTAAAGTTGAAGTTTACCTTACTTAGAGTTGGGGATTTTGATGATTCCAATGGAACCTTGAGTTTGGGTCTAGAAATTTGATGATGGTTGTGTGTGAAGTTTTTGAAGATTCATATGTAATTCAGCCTGGTAATAGTGGGAAATGAATCTAAGTTATTTTAGATGGAGCTAGCATGTTGAAGACTATGGAGATCGACCTTAAGCTGAAGATAGGATTTATGGGATAGGTTATCTTTTTGTACTATTTTGAGGAATTTTATTTCATTAAAAAGCAACAATGAAGTTCACATCATTTGAGGCTTTAAGCAATAATCTTATCTTGTCTTTCGGTGGAAATAGGTTGATTTGAGACGTTCGAAGTAGGAGTAGTACTAATCCTACCAACTGATGAGGTTTACAGTAGTACTCTAAGTCGTTAGTGTTTCTTGATTTTACATTTTTATTGTTCCTCTTCTATCTATTCGACTTTTGGTTCTAAGTACTAGAACCTAATTCTGTGTTTTGTTTCTTTGTCCAGCTGGTGAGCTGGGTGTTGCTGACTCTCTGGGTGAGGAGGATCAGTTTCTGTACCGCTAGAGGTAGGTGACCAATTCATCTTAATAGCACCCAACCATTTTAAATGCATGTTTCGAACTGTTATGTATGTACTTTTTGTATGCAAGGCATGGCATAAAATTTATGGATAACAACAAACTTATGTTATGAAGAAAGCATTGAGAAACTGGTTTTAATATGGAAATATGAATGCTTGATTTTATATCATGTTTATGAAATATTTCTCTTGGATTGTGAACAAATGTGACTTCAAATTTACTATCACGGTTTATGTGGATGAAATGATGGTTATGTTTGGAAAACCATGTTTAATATATTGAAAACCTTTGGAAGAGACGAAAATCTATTTTATCGAGTGTTTTTTCGATGTTAAACCCAACTTTGAAAATGTGACAAAAAGAAATTTCTTCCGTGATCGCCTAAGGACGGTAGTGGCGTCTCACTACCGGACTTGATAGGGTTCACGACGATACGGAGAACCGTGTATGCCTTAGGTGGACTGTGCCTGTGTTACTTTCGCTCAGATTCCCGCCCGAGTGATCTGTGTGTGTTGGCCGCCAGGAATCTTCACCCTTTCGAGGGTGGGTGAGTTGGTTTGCCAGGTTCCACAGACTTGGGTGCGTGGGTTGGCCTGCCAGGGATCCTCACCCTTACGGAGGTGGGTGAGTTGGCTTGCCATGGTCCCGCACCCTATGGGTGAGTGGGTTGGCTTGCCAGGGATCCTCACCCTTACGAGGGTGTGTGAGTTGGCTTGCCATGGTCCCTCATCTTTAGGGCCGGTTACACTTGTTGTATGTAGATTTCAAAAGAGAAGAAATTTCAAAAAGGGGATTTCTATAAAAGGGACTTTGGTTTCCAAAAAGAGCTCTTCCAAACTAGTTTTCGAACTTTAACTTAAAAGATACACAACCTATATATATACTACTATATGTTATCACTAAGGTAAGCTTATGAAAGATTGGGGACTCTCTACAAGGATGGTGGATCATGCTTATCCGGACGTGGTACACCATCTGAGACTTTGCTAGGTGTCCTTGTCTTCAGGGCGGTATGGAACGTCAGGGAGACAGGTACATCTAGGGAAGTCTGGGAAGTCAAGATTATTTCCTGGTAAACCATGTTTGTTGGTGGTGTTGAGTAACTAGTTTAGTTGAGGTTCGCATGCCTGCCCGATGGGTGTTAGATGAGGAGGAAGGTTATCAGGGAACCTTCTCTGGATTAGTTGGGGGCCCTTGTCTAGTCTGCAGTCATCAAATTTTGCGCGCTTAGTATCTGATGTTGAAATATTCCTGACTGGGGTAACCCGGTCGTGTTCCTTGGCTATGCGTAGAAGTACACTACCATTGTTCGTATATGTATATGCAGGATTAATCAACTATATGTTATGCATTGCTTTATAAATGTTTCTGCATCGTTTATCGGATTAATCGCTGCATGTGATGATATTAGGATGGTTGATCTACCTACTGAGTTTCTCACCCAATTATTCTCGTGGTTTTACAGTTGACGTTTGAGGATCGAGTTAGGATCCTTAGTGGTGATGTGACGACGTTTGTTTAGCGAGGGATTCCTTATTTGTGGTGGATGTAGGTCTCCCTCTCTTCAGTCACAGTGGATGTTTTACTACTCTAATTCTCTTACTTGAGACTTATGTTTTATGGCTCGGTTGTGTGCCTTATGTTACTTTTGTTTTATATGAATGCGACTTCTACTTTATCTTCACTCACTATATATATTTTGACAGAAAACAACAAACATAACTATATATTATATCACAAATATATCTATGTTAAGTGGAAGAATGAATGTCATAGTTATTTGCAGGTGACTTAGAGGAAGGGATAACTTTAGACAATGTTGTCTTGACAGGTCCCTCCTGGTCCTACATCGTTGGGATTTCAGTTGAGTTGAGAAAAAAAAAATGGGTGGCAATTTTGTGCATACCTTTAGCTTGTTTTGCTTCCGATGTGTATATTTTGTATGCACTGTGTTTATCAGGTGACAAAAGGTCCAGTTTACAGGGGAGACTCTGCCGGATTTGAGTCTCGTTGTAGATTAATGGTAATGTCCCTTGTTTTGGGGTACGGGGCGTTACAATAGCGGTCTTTAGAATTTTCTGCAAAGCTATGATCTTTATGAGAAAACCTCTTTTTTTCTTTTCGTACAAGAACTAAAAAATCATAGGCATGGAGTCATCTACATGTTTACTCGGGAACCATTTAGGGAGAATACTTAATTTTTCTTCCAAACCCAATTTCCCATAAACCTTCTCTCTCTTAGATTTTCTGCTGCTTTTTTTTCCCACTATATTGATGAAGCAATTTCGACCTTGGCAACCGTTTCTTTGATTGCCATTTTCGTCCACATAAACTGTTTGATGAAATGCCCCATTACAATGAGACCTCCTATAATTATCTCTTCCTAAAAATTACTTGAAAGCAACACTTGAAATACCATTAAGAAATACATAAACTATCTTAATATTTCTGATACGGTGGATCTTATGTTTCCAACTGAAGAGTCCATCTAGGACTAGATGTTTTAAATATTTAGTAGTTTCTTTAATTTATATTTCTTGTTTTATTAGGAAACTTAATTTGTTAGAGAGTTTTAGAAGGTTTCTAATTCTTAGAAATAGAGTTTGATTGAAAAAGGTTAATAGCTAGGATTGAAGGCTATAAATAGTGCCTTAAGTTATTATAATCTTTAGCTTGGAGCTCACTTTGATTATTGAAGAATTGGCTTTTGCCACAGTTATTATTTGATACTTTGTTATTATTTCATTATTTTCCTCCTGGATTGGAGTTGTTCTTTAATTTTCTCTCGGATTGGAGATTTTTATTGAATGGTTAGTTTACCGGATTGGATTCTCTGCGTGGTTCGTTAAATCGCTTCCGCACGTGCCAAATTAGGTGGTATCAGAGCCTAGTTACGCCTGGCGAAGTTACCTATCCCGAGCCTTGATTTTGCCTGGCTCGTAGCATCATCACCATCCACCGTCCATTATCACCATTATACCCATCGTCATCAACCATCAACTGCAATCAATATCATCTTACACGCCATCACCACCGTTTCAGATAAGAAAAAAAAAGAGTTGCAGATTGATCGATTGAGAAGTTCAGAAGAAAAAAAAATCGTGCAAATTTTAGGGTTTGTACACAAAATAAAAGTACAGATTTCTCTGGTTCCATTATGATTTCGTAGTGTATCCGGAAGAAGTTTTGGGTTAAAAAAATCGAAGGTTCAAATTATCAATAAGGGTTTTTTAGGGTTTGCTAGAAGAAGATCGAGAAAAAAGGGGCTGCTAGTTTCGACTTGTGGCTGCTGGTACTTCCCTGCAACTACAAAAAAAAATATCGCAGACTTGGGTTTATCCTTTGGAAGAATTAGGTGTTCAAGTGTTTGCTCAATTCATCTCTAAACCACATCTACATTGGGATGAACATCGCAATAGGCGACAATATATAGGAGAATGACATCAAGGAGTGCAAGTTCACAAGCAATCTAAAGTTCCACTCTTTGATTGCCAATATCATATTGATTTTTGGCTTAAAAAGACTGAAAATGTTTTATGGAATAACCAGATTTGTGATGAAGACAAGGTGTTCATAATGAAACAACATCTTTCGAAAGAAATTTATAAAGGTCTTAATGCTATGCAATATAATCGACTTGACAAAGGAAATGCTGTAATTGATGATTGGCCTATATTTAAGAAGATAATACGGATTACATTTCTTCCACAAGAGGACCTTATAACAGTTAATCCGATTGTTGATTGTGGGGAAAGAAACTTAGGTCAAGAGATGAAGCATGTCGAATCTAAGGAGGAAGCAGATGAGTCACAAGAGAACATTGTCACACCACTTGATTCACATCCATATGAAGATCCTTTTGCTTGCTTGCTTTTGCGAATCTTCATTGGTTTCACATGGTTATCTGAGGACTTAATTGGACAGTCTTCATGGAAGTTTGTGGTTTTCAATTGCTTGATTTCAGATCCTTTAAAGTTCTTTCATGGGACCAAAAGGAAACAAAAGTCAAGATGTTGCAACCATAGAAAGAAAGTTGTTCATGACATTCTATACTCTTCACCGCATTCCGAAAATTTGGTGATTCCCATGCATAATTCCAATAAAAGCTTTCTCAACGAAACTCCAAGAAAGGAAATATTGGGTTCTTTTCTACTGATTGTCATCATCAGTAACAACTAGGGGCGAGTTTTGTCGCAGTTGGGGAGCCTGATACGGTGGATCTTATGGGTCCATCCGAAGAGTCCAGTTAGGACTAGATGTTTTAATTATTTAGTAGTTTTTTTAATTTATATTTCTTGTTTTATTAGGAAACTTAATTTGTTAGACAGTTTTAGAAGGTTTCTAATTCTTAGAAATAGAGTTTGATTGAAAAAGGTTTTGATTGAAAAAGGTTAATAGCTAGGATTGCAGGCTATAAATAGTGCCTTAAGTTATTGTAATCTTTAGCTTGAAGCTCACTTTGATTATTGAAGAATTGACTTTTGCCACAGTTATTATTTGATACTTTGTTATCGTTTCATTATTTTCCTACTGGATTGGAGTTGTTCTTTAATTTTCTCTTGGATTGGAGATTGTTATTGAATGGTTAGTTTACCGGAGTGGATTCTCCGCGTGGTTCGTTAAACCGCTTCCGCACGCGCCGTATTAATTTCAAAACTATCTCCTTTTACCATTTTTAGTGAATATAAATTTCTTATCATACTTCAAGAAAAAAATGACAAATATTATAAAAAATAGAAAAAAACACAACCAACAAAAATAAAAATTAAATAACTATATTATCTATATTATATTGCTATAGCAAAAGCGTCCGACGTAGTGGCCTCTACTATCCACGAGGCACTCTACCCCTCTGAATGCCACGTCATCAATTTTATCAAGTCATTAGTTTTTCACTAATTAATAGAATTAATAAATTCCTTTTCTATATCACATTAAATGTACATGTATTCAATTCTTATTAGAATTAAATTCTTTAAGTTATCCATTCCAGGCATTGGTGTCAAAAATTGATGTTAATGTATTTGCTATTAGTTCCAAATAATCGACGTGTAAATGTATTCATAACTTAATTTGATAGCCCTTAAATATATCCACCAATTTTACTAAATTAATAAGTTTATTCACCGGTACTAGATCTTAAAGTTTTGGTGAATAACAATTAAAAAATATAGCAAGTTGCCAAATAAAAATCTAACGTTAGTTTTTTATAAATAAAATTTAACTTATTACTTAATCAATAAATTGAGCAACCGTTACTTTGTTTTAATCCATCGTTTGTGTTATGGATAATCCTATTCTATTGCTCTCTTCTCCTAAATTTGTCTTTTCTACTTCTGCTTCTCTCCAACTGTACATAACCCTCTTTTTTATTTGTGTATAGATGAGGGAATTAAGAACCCCCAAGATGCTACACAGGTACGAGCAATTTTATTTCTTTCTTTCCTTCTTTTTTTTTAATGATTTGTTATTTGTTTTATTTCTTTTGATTTGATCAATTCTTTTTCTTTTCTTTTCTTTTTTTCTTTGTTTAATTTGTAGGGCAACTGAAAGACACCCTCTAATTCTGGAGATACAAATAAATGATTTAAGAAGCAGCTAAATGCAAAGTAAGTGAAAGTCCTAGGTTAGAGAATGCATAAGACCAATGAAATCTTTTCATATTTTAAAAAGATTAAATATAACCCACCTCTTTTGTTACCAAAGCAATTTAACAGGATGATATGTTTGTTCAATTTTGCACTAAGATAAAGTAAATTAATTCGATTGAAGTGTGTCTTGCACCAACCTATTGTTATCATATATTCAGTATGAACAAATGTTAAAAACAAGTGTACAACATGAAATTATTAAAAATATGCTGATTAATTGTAGAGTTACGATCGGGGGCACTTGCTTATTCAAACATGTTATTGAAATTGGTATCATGTGGGACAAAATGGAGATGATCTTATGACAGTGTGAAGATGAACTCCTCACTGTATAGATCATCTTTGTATGAAATTATTCAAGTTTTAGAAGGATGTTATTTTTTATGTGAGGATGATCTGTGTACGGTGAGTATATCATCCACACAAAAAATAAGCCTTTAAATTATGTTCATGAGGGCCCACATAAACCGTGTTTGTAACATGTCTAAATGAGCATGTTCCTCGACCCAGACTCTTAATTGTATGTATGCAATTGATTTGAAAATTTTGATTTAACTCAATCTACTAATTTACTAATGATTCAAATGTTGTGTATTTTTCTTCTTATATTGATGTTAAAAAATCGATTTGTTATGAAAACTAAATTTTTTTTGAATTATTAATAGTTGGAAAACTTTAAAGACTGTATTTCTTTTATATTTTATGAAAAAATAAAACTAATTATGCTGATGTATTATTTTCTTACACACTCCGTTTATACTTCTAATTTATAGAAACAAATCTCTTTAATTTATTACAAAAATCTCTTTCTCATAGATATATGACTAATTCATGTAAGTTGTACGTAATTATATAAACCAATCTCTCTTTACAATCTCACGTTTGTTCAAGGCACAGAAATAAATCTAATATACGTTTTACTAATTTAATTATATTAAAAAAATTAGTTATTATCTGTTACGAAAGGAATCATCAAAGAAAAATGCCCGTTCTTTGCACGGGCTATAAAACTAGTAATATACTATAGGAGAAGTCTTTGGGTTAACAAAACCCTCTCTCTTAGGTGGGAGAAACTTTAGGTCAACAAAACCTCTCTCTTAGGTGTGGGTTAAAAAAACCTACATTATAAACATATGATCCAATATTTATAAAAAAAAACATATTTTCACACTACATAAAAAAAGTTTCTAAAAAATAAAATACTTAAAAAAAGTTTCTAAAAATTAATAAAATTAAAAATAATTTTTTTTATAAAAAGTGCTCGTTCATTGAACGGGCACACACGACTAGTAATAAACTATAGACGAAGCCTTTGGGTTAACAAAACCCTCTCTCTTAGGTGTGGGTTAAAAAAACCTACATTATAAACATATGGCCCAATCTATTATCTATTATTGAGTTAACAAAACCCTCTCTCTTAGGTGTGTGTTTAAGAAATCTACATTATAAAAATAAATTCAAATTCTAAAACAACTAAATTTTTTAATTATCTAATAAAAAAATTTAAATTTTTTTTTTAAAAGAAGCTCCCGTGCCTTGCACGGGATATGGGAGCTAGTAATATACTATAGGAGAAGCCTTGTGTTAACAAAACCCTCTTTCTTAGGTGTGGGTTAAAAAAATCTACATTATAAACATATGGCCCAATCTATTATCTATGAGTGTTGTTATTGACACTTAAAGTTTTTATTAGTTGTGGCCTACAGTCAGGGGTATCCATAAATCTATCACTTTTATCCCACATTATCCTACTTTCAAATATTTAGTTTTCTTTTTAATAATTAAAAAAAATTAACTCGGCTTTTTTCATTCTTTATTCCCCCTCTTTCCTTTTTTATTCTTTAAAACCCTAGAGCAGAAGCTGAAGAACCCACGACCTCTTGAGGCCGATCTCCAAATCAAGTATTTATTTGTCTTGTTTTGAGAGAATTCATCGAAGGAGAAGGGCGATGGTTAGGTCGAAGCGACCTGACGAAGAAGAAGAGTAAGCCTTCATTTTTTTTTCATTAATCTTCTTTTTTGCTAGACAATAGTCTTTGCAACTCGTTAATCTCCATTTCAATAGTAGAGATTTTGAATCTACTAAACTGTACCTTAGCAATGATTGATTGGACTTCAACACCTGGAATTGAAGATAGCTCTTCTACACTAACGCTCGCCCATGGATGAGGGAGTCTTGATGAGAAGGCTCGGTATCGGGAGGAGGAGACTACACATTAAGGCTCGCCCGTGGATGAGGGAGTCCTAGGTGCAGGACTCGGCCTCGGGCGGGTGAGCTTTTGCATTAGGACTCGTCCCTGCGTGGCCGAGTCCTGTTCGTATGCCCTAAATTTCAATCTCATTTTTTTTTCTAAAATATTAATAAAATTTTGAAAAAGATTGTGACAATACCTTGGAATGATGTGATTGAGAATCATTTATGAAATTTGAGGAACCAACCGTCTCATCAATTAAGTTTTTTTTACAGATCTCACTCATTAATGGAGTTTTACTTGAAATAGAATCATCCTCCATGAAAATCTGTGTGAAAGGGATTTAATGCTCGGATGCTTGAGGCCGAATCAACAACAAAAAATTCGTTAATGATGGAGCAAATACATCCGTTGAAGGTGAAGTCGATTTTTTCACTTTCTCTCTTTAACCTAATCTTTTAAGTCCTAATAAATATTTTTTAAATTATTAATAGATTGACAAATAGTTTAGAAAATAAAAAGAAAAGCCACCCCTAATAAAAATATTTTTATATTAAATTGATTAAAATTAAAAAAACTTAGGCCACAACCTATAAAAAACTTAAGTGTCACTTACAACACTCTTATCTATTATTGGGTTAACAAAAACCTCTCTCTTAAGTGTGGGTTAAAAAAATCTACATTATAAACATATGGCCCAATCTGAAACAACTAATTTTTTTAATTATCTACATTATAAACATAAATTTAAATTCTAAAACAACTAAATTTTCTAATTATCTAATAAAAAAATTCAATTTTTTTTTTTAAAAGAAACCTCCGTGCCTTGCACGGGATATGGGAGCTAGTAATATACTATAGGAGAAGCCTTGGGTTAACAAACTCTCTCTCTTAGGTGTAGGTTAAAAAAACCTACATTATAAATATATGACCCAATATATATAAAAATATGGCCTAATAATATACATAAAAAAGAAGAACATATTTCCACACTAAATAAAAAAGTATCTAAAAATTAATAAAATTAAAAAGAATTTTTTTTTTTTTTTTATAAAAAGTGCCCGTTCATTGAACGGGCCACACAAAACTAGTATATTAGTAAACATGAGTTTTGGACCGACAGTTTTACAAAAATGGTGCCAAACGCTTATGTGGCAGGACAAGACCCATCACTTTTCTCCTTCTAAAAGTATTTTGAAGGGGTTTCTAAATTACATAGCAGTAGGACCCACCATGCCACATAAGCTTCTGGCATATGGTCGGGCAATTGGTCGGTCCAAAAAGCAGTACTCCACTTTTAATTACCATAATGACTGACCATGTGATGTGGCAGCTAATACGGGGTGAAACATTGTCAGCCCACCATTAGTTGCCACGGTACCCGGCAAGAAACTGTGGTCTGTCTTTTGAACTCTTTTCATGCGAGTTCTGATTCTTCAATGCAAAATAATATACATAAAGTTTCCCGACCAATAAAAAAGTTTCTAAAAATGACGGACCGCGTGATGTGCCAGCTGTTTTAGGGGAAACAATTGACTGTAGCATCTAACATTGTCTATTCACATTAGTTGCCACATCATAGTGGTCAGCACTAGGGGTCCAAGAAGTTGTCGGCTAGCATTACTCTATCAAATGCCAACCAAGTCATGGCCCCAAAACCTCCATAGAACGTCCACTGTTTATCTTGGATTTTAACAGCTAGAAACAGTTTACAGTTCTTGGTGTCTTCAATACAGCTCTCAGGCTAATCTGTTATGGTTCAAATCATGCAATCAGTGACACATTACCAATTAACATCAACAAGGAAAGATCACATTGTGAGGCCCATCATAATAAGTTATTGAAGAACTTATCAAACAGACGAGTATCAGTTCAACATTCTGCAATTGTAATGCCAGCTCACAGCAGAACTCACTAAACCATACAATCCCAAATACACTGCTTCCCTCACTCAAATGAGAAACCGTAAGCAACCGTTTCACAAGAAAAACTGAGAGAGAGAGAGAGAGAGAGAGAGAGAGAGAGAGAGAGAGAGAGAGAGTCAAGCAAGAGAAACACAACAAAAAATAGGAAACTTAAGGTGAGTGAGTTTCTCATTTCTGACCCTTCTTTTTCCACAAATCTCCGAACATCCGAATTCCAGAACCCTTCTTTTTTCCTCCTCCAAACCCATCATCTAATTCATCGTTCATCAATGGTGATCCATCAAAACCAGTATACCCACCGCTGAACAGCTGCTTGTTCATGGACCCACACCTCTCAGCAACTCTCCCATTCATATCAAATCCTCCAGCAAGTACAGTTGCAGCTGCATCAGCTGCCTTTCTCCATTGCTCCGTTTGTACTCTAAGTTTCTTCATTTCTGAATCCAGTTCTGCTTTTGCTCCCTCTATAGCTTCCAGTTGCTGCTTTAGTCGATAAGCATTTGCCTTACTCTCTTCTAACTCCTCTCCCATTTGTCTCAATTTCAGAGCTGTTTCTTCTTCCTTGGCTTGAGATGATGCCACAGCCATGGCCGCCTCCGTTATTTGCATATTCTGGCTCTCATTTTTTATCTGTAAAACATCCAACACCTCTTCTTTCTCTTTTAACTTGGTCTTCAGCAAATTAATCTCATCATTCAGTAAAGTCAAATCACTTACTGGTGGTTCACTAACTTTCTCTACGTGTTTGATTTCATTCTCTTTTAGTTCAACCAAATCAGTCGATTCAATCTTGGGTTCATTCAGCTTTGTTTCCATTGGAACTTCGAATACATCAGTTTCCTTCGAGTTTTCCTCAGGAGGTTCATCTGTGATATTGGTGCTGTTGCTTTCCTTGGTTTCATGGATTTCTGTGGGAGGCAGAGGAGAAAGTGGGTGTTCTTTAGTGTCTGGGTTAGCTGGTTTTATGTGTTTCTTTTCCAGTTCTTCTTGAGCTTCCTTTTTGGCACATTCGGCAGAAGCTAACTGGTCCTTCAGTTTCTTGAGCTCCTGTTGTGCCTGGCCTAGTTGAGATTCCAAGTCAGTAACCCGAGTTCCAAGCTTCTTCTGATGCAAAGAATCTGATTGAGATCCGCGTGGAGATCGACGATCGCCTAGCTTGGGGCTTCGATCGACGGTTGGCCGTTGATGTAATGGATCAGAATCTGAACTTGATGATGTCCGCAGCTGAAAGGGGGGTCGGGGAGATAGCCGCCTTTGAGGCACTTCTGAAACTCTGTCCCTGGTGGTATCATAAAAAAATCCCATGATCTAGACATGGAATGTCTAACAGTCTAAATTCTAAAGCTAGTTAATGGGCAATCTGTTACGATCCTAAGTCGTAAGAAATTTAGACTATCTGCTCCTTTTGAGCAATTGCTTTTGAAGTGTATTGGTCGGGTACTTAAGTATGAGATATCAAATATTAAGTAACCAACCAATACACCTTAAAAGCAATTGTTGATAAGGAGTGGAAAGTCTAATTACTTATGATCGTACCACAATCAGTTAATCATATTTCAATCTGCATGACAAAGTTCAGTCCGTGCAATAAAATTCATCTTTAGTCTAGTGGTCATCTAAAAAGTCAACTGTCTTTCTGTAAACATATCAATTATTTTGTTGAATGTGTCCTGAATCTTTTTGCTAGATAACAAGATTTTAATAGACCTTATGAAAATCACGATGAAGGAGGCTCATTGGTGAGCCAGGTTCCACAATGAAGCTACTGCCTTTCGCCATTGTTTGTACTTTGGAAGGAGTGCGATCGGAGAACCTTTACTTGAGATCAAGCCTCTACTTCTGTGTTGATCTTCAACTAAGAGGATTATGATGGGCAATTCGTTTTGAAGACCTTGTCTTCAATTGGGAGAACACTGTACGTAAGAAATAGTTTTTCGTTTTCTTATTTGGGACTCTAATGGGTTTCTGTACGTATTCTTTTTCTCCTTTTTTAATATGGGTTAGGTTCTTGGGACAACATGTTTTGACATAGAGTTGAACATCAATTCTTGAACTAAGGCATAACCTCTTTTACCGACCAAAAAAAAAATAAAAAATTGAACCAGGTTCCAAAAAGAATACTAAAGGAGAAGAAGAGTTACATCACAACGATGCCAAGGATCCCAACTAGAACTAGTGGAATGTGAACTTTAAACTAAATTGTAAACTCAGGTTCATCCTATACTTATGCATTCAAAAATCAGTTTGTAAAAATAAAAATAACAATAAAGCCAAAGCCAAAGCCAAAGGCAAACAGTATATTGACGATGATACATCATCTCTTCATATGGCACAATAATCCACTCACGAAAACTAAGGCATCCACCAAGAGAAGCAACTTCTGCAAAATGCTACACAAGCCTAAAAGTTGAACATCAATTCTTGCCAAGACTTCTAATTGAACTATTTTATGAAGCCAAAAAAAAAAGAAGGATGAGGTTTCTGATGCAGAAGAATGTGCTTGGGCAGCATTCATGTAGGAGGTTTGTGCAACTAAGGTCTCTTGTATAGTTTATGTTGAAAAGTTTTCCAGGAACTCTCATGTTCATAATTCTATCTATAATAGTTTTGAAACAAGAAATGTTTTAGCCCCACCTTTTTTAAGTTAAAATCGCTATGAAATGTTTTCCTCTTGTTTTTTGTATGGAAAACATTAATCAATTTACACGTTTCTTAGATGAACATATCTCTCTCCCCTCTCCATTTGGCTGGAAAATGTTCATGGGCAGCTATTGTGGACAAAAGGTCGTTTACAGGTTAAAACACACAGTAAAAGTTAGTTCTCTATAAAACTTTTGTTCTGGACCCGGGCATGTAAGGTATGGAAATACAGGGTTGAACTTACCCCAGAGAACGAGGGAAGTGATTGAATAGTGAAACCAACCCTATCTCCTCAGAAACCACATGTAGAAGCCATAGCATGGAAAAGAAGAACTTTTGTGCAATGCCCAACTTATGTGTAATGGAAATTCGGAAGTTAAACCAATTACTATACTATTATAAAAGGAAGCGAGCTTCCTAATAGTTAGGAAAGCTGGAAAATTCATTCCTATTCTACTCTTAGAGCTTCCTAATAGTTAGGAAAGCTGGAAAATGCATTCCTATTCTACTCTTAGAACACTATTAAATGAAGTAACACAAGATATAGGCATTTTCATATTTCCATCTAAAAGATTCTTAAATAGCAATGTGCAAATGCCTCACGTCGTTAATCTCTAACAGTTCCCACTTTTTCCTAGGAGAAAAATTGATGTGAAGGTCACTAATACCGATTTCAAGAGTCAAAAATTGAAGTCATGAGAAAACATGAGTGACAGTCACAATTCACAAACATCAATGTTATTTCTCCTTCATATACATACAACAAACATGAATATAAGCATACTTGCAGAATTTATGTGCTTCCCGCTGGTTGATATATAAAGATAAGCAACTTTCCAAACAGTTACTATTAAATTTTGAAATGTTTTTCTAGACTATTTTGGGGCGTCTTTGGGCCCAACTTGCACATGATCACACTTTTTTCTCCGTAATTTTCTATTACACTAAGGCTGTGTTTGATAGCAAAGAAATGTGTTCTGCGGAAATAGGTTCATTTCCACCACTTCCGCGGAATTAATTAGTTGGGGGGCCACGGAAGCCTATTCCATGGAATTACATTAAAAACTAACTATTAGCCAGGCTTTTAAGTAATTGGGTCCCCATTTCCGTGGAATTAAAAATGTAAACAAACGGCGGAATTTATATTGTTTCCGCGGAACTAACCCATTTCCATGGAATTCAAATACTATCATACACAGCCTAATATCCACCATTACTCACTTTGGAAACCTTTTAACACCTAGGGAACCTTCCCCTACACAACTTAACTACACCGTCAACCATCAACTACTCATACTCCAACACCAAGACCAAATTCCTATACATTATCTATCAATTTCACTGGAATGAACTGCAAATTTCCATGTCATCTTTTCTTTATAAATACCTTTACACTCTACCAACATTAATCCCAACAACTATTTAGTTCCCTACTCATCACGTTGTGCAAGCTTAGGTGAAGGAAGTTCTAGTTTGTACCTAATTTTATCTGTGCAAAATTTTTGAATGTGCTTTTGAAGTAAATCTTTCCTTCTTCTTTGAAGTGCTTATTCTTCCTTTTCATTCGTGGGTTATGGGCTAGGTTAGTTTTTACTTTTTACCCTATTTGAGAAGCAGAATTTCCAATTATTGAAAATTTTAAATTTCTTTTTTTCTTTTTATCAGAAACAAAGAATTGGAAATTCATCTTTCTCCACAGTTACTTGAAGCCATAAATTTTGTTCCAATTTTATCCTCCAAATAGAAAGTTAGAAATAATAAATTACAAATAGGGAACTAATATTTCAGTCATTTTTTTTGTACTAATTCAGTCCAAATAACAGTCAGTTCTATACATCTGACAATATAGAGTTCAAAAATAGCATGTCAGCCCAGTAAATCAACAAGCTATTTTCTATTGTGTTGCCAATTGTGCGGAACCGACAGATCATTCAGTATTGCCAGGTTTTAAATGATTAGTAAAATGGTACCCACAAACCATTTTGTATTGTTGAGGATACCAAACCCACTAGTAAGGGCATCCACAGCCGAAATTGTTACGCAGTGGTGTAGTGTAAAAATGGAGAACAATCCTACAAGTCCTTGGCATAAGTCAAATTTGGCTGTGTGCATTTGAATCTCGAAATTTTATAGCCAGGCGGGTTGGGGGAGTTGTTTGATGTTGGGCAGGTGGGGGGAGTGGGTGTCTGATGTCTCCTTGCATAATATGGATTCCAAACATTCATGACGACCCAACCCGCACCCGCCTGACCATTTTGAAATTTTTTTTTGTTTAGGTTGAGATAAAATCTTAATTCTTGGGTTGGGTCGTCTTTTTGTTTAGGTTGAGACAAAATCTCAACTCTTGGATTGTTTTAGGTTTTATAGAGGAAGGACACATTTGTCATTTATGAAAAGAAAAAAAACCCTTTTAAAATGCCAGGCGGTGTCCCTGGGGGCCGCCTAGCATCAGAAGGGACACCCCCTCCCTTTTGATGCCAGGCAACCCCAGGGACACCGCCTGGCATTTTGAAAAAAAAATTAAAAAAAAAAATGACAAACATGTTCTTTTTTAGTTTTTTATTAATCTTTTTTTTTTCACCAAACCTTATTTGGACCATTTTGTTAGGGCAAGTCTAGTGGGAGTATGAAAATTGCTTGATCAAGCAGTTTACATGTTAAAATGGATCCCTTTCCACTAGTTTAGGGATCCTTAGTGGAGAGACGATTGAATGAGCGCCACGCTCAATGAATCAGCGTCACGCTGAATAAATCAATGTCACGCTGAATGAATCAACGTCCTGCTCATTCAATCAGCGCCAGTTTTTTTTTATAATTTAATCCTATAAAATAAGAAACTACCTTCTCTCTCCAACTTTTTTATTTTTTCTCCTTAAAAAAAGTAACAACTCTTTTCTTTTTCTCTCTCAACCATACTCTCTTTTCTCTCTCTATTTTTTTTTTTTAATTTTTAACCCATTTTAAGGGATTACCTCGAGAACAAAAACACCTCTACACTATTGGGTTTGGATATTAAGAGATCCATTTTTATATATTCCATTAGACTTGCCCTTACTCTAAAATATAGGCTAAATTTAATAAACCAAATTTAACTTTTAGCCTTGAAGATTAGTTAAAAGTTGCACCAAAATATCAATTCCCTTACAGATAATAACGATATTTCTTTAAAACCTAAAAACAGTTTTAAACAAAAAAAAAAAAGAAAAAAGAAAAACAAACCACCCACTTCAACTCTAAATTGTTCACCCACTATAAATCGCATGTTAGCCTCATCCGATGAGAACACATGCAACATTCACGTGGTGCCTTCTTTAATTCTATTTAGAACAGAACGATCAGTTTATTTAAATTAAAAATGAAACACCCAAATTCAATTACAGGTTCAGTCATTAAAGTAAGCTACAAATTAGTTTTAAATGACTAAATAAACAAACAAATAAAGGTGGACGACCGCAAGACCATTAATCACTCACTACTCATTAGCCATTATTAACAGACAAAAGTCTACGGGTAGGCTCATAAAAGATTAAACAAACAATTTTTGTCTGCGCACGAGTTTCCATTAAACAGTTTTAGAGAGAAAAAAAAAAACAAAAACAAAGGGCTAACCTCGATCTAGGCATTTGTTCTTCTCAACGTTTGGCCGTGAAAACTGTAGAAAGACTCCCCGGTACCTCTGCAACAACATGTCAACAAAATAAAATAAAAATAAAAAATCTTAAGACCACACTTTAACTGCTATTTTATTTAAATTTAGGCATATACTCTTAAGTTCACAGTTTCTGTCATAATAGTTGTTAAGGGACCACGTACACAACATGTGACAGGGGTTTTTACGGAAATACTCTCACGTGTTGTACACGTATTGTATCAATCCGATGACCAAGAAATAAAATCTTGATCCAACGACCAAGAAATAAACCTTCCTAGATCTTGGAAGGTCATTAATGGCGGGTATGGAGAAAGAGAGGGAGAGCTGCAGAGAAAAAAAGAGAGAAAAGAGATCATTTAGGTGTTTGGTGGGGTTCGAACGGTGGAATTCAGAAGTTGAAGAAGGCGTATTCAACTCAGTGACTCGATGATCATTGAGATGCTTCCCTGATCGGTTCCCTCCTCAAAAAGGGGTGGCCGGGTTTATAGCGACGCCCCAAATAGCATGATCATTTTATGCTATTTTAGATGCAAGGGATTAAAATCATAATAATTCATCAGTTAAGAATTTCGTGTGCTCCATAGAAAGAGATTATGAATTCAATCCATTCAATCCCATCTAATTCCAAGTTTTTTTATTTTTATTTTTTCTACGATGCATTTCAGTTCAGTGTTGGAACCCTAAAACCTATACACAAGTTGGGCTCCAAATTTTTATCCAACACAGTTGAACAAAAGCCACATTCTTTACTTTTTGACGAAACAGAAACTTAAAATTAGGACTTGTTTAACAGGAAGCATTTCAGTAACAAAAACTCATCAAATTGATTAAAACATCCCATAAGAACAATTAACAACCACCATCAGAACAAATCAAATACACATTAGGACTTGTTCTTTCTCTCTCTTTCTCTGTGACTCTTCCCTCTCTCTATCTTGATAGCTGCCATTAACAACCTTCCAACGTCTAGGAAGGTTTTCTTATTTCTTGGCCGTTGGATTGAGATTTTATGTCCTGGCCATCGGATTGATAAAATATGTAAGGGCATTTTCGCAAAAACACTTATCTCGTGTTGTGCATGTGGTCCCTTAACAATTATACATATATCCCCATTTCAATTAATCCCGTGCAACGGGGCCTTCTTTTAAAAAAAAATTAAATTTTTTAATTAGATAATTAGAAAATTTAGTTATTTTAGAATTTGAAAAAGGTGGCTTCTCCTATAGATTGGACCATATGTTTATAATGTATATTTTTTTAACCCATACTTAAGAGAGAGGGTTTTGTTAACCCAAAACTTCTCTTATAGTATATTACTAGCCCTCATATCCCGTGCAAGGCACGGGGATTCTTTTGAAAAAAAAATTTGAATTTTTTTATTTCATAATTAAAAAATTTAGTTGTTCTAGATTGGGCCATATATTTATAATGTAGGTTTTTTCAACCCACACTTAAAAGAGAGGGTTTTGTTAACCCAATAATAAATAATAGATTGGGTCATATGCTTATAATGTAAGTTTTTTTAACCCACACATAAAAGAGAGGGTTTTGTGTTCTCCTATAGTATATTAGATTAGAATAGATAATAGATAGATGTGGTATATCGGAAAATATAAAAAGAATTTAAATAATCGCTCCATTAAATAGCATGCTGTTCCCCTCTCTTTTAAAAAATCAACCAATGTCTCTCTCCCATCACGCAAAATTGGGAAATTGCGTTGTTTTTTTTTTTCGTCGTTAAAAAGAGAGATTGGGTCTACATTTTCAAACATTAAAAAAGAGTAAGATTTTGTTGACCCACTTTAACGTGGGTCAAGAGACTTACCATGTGATTGGTGGGAGACTTGGACGGTTTGTCTAACTCTACCATTCAATTTAACTTAGGGCTGCACATGGTACGGTTTTAAATCCGGTCCGAATCGAAAAAATACCGACAAACCGTAAAACCAAAAAACCCGAAAAACCGAAAAACCGTAAAAAACTGATATTTATGGTCTGGTTTTGATTCCATGTTTTCAAAAAACCAAAAAAACCGAAACCGTACCAAAAACTCCGAACTGAAAGACCAAACCAAAAAAACCCGCACATATACTTATATAGTATACACATGCATTATTATGTATAAATATGCATGCTAACTTATGAAAATATGAATTAAGGAGCCTGTCTCTTAATATAATCACAATTTTATAAGTCAATGTATCTATGTCAATTTGTATCCTATATGAGGCAATACATATATGTGATGTGTGTTCTCAAATTTATACATATTTATTAATTTATTTATAATATATTTATTATTTTGTATAATTATTTATTGTAAAAAAATTCAATTGTGGATATACCATGATTAAAATTGCCACTATGTTGCTATGGAAAATATGTTGGGATATATATATATATAGAGATATCTAAGATATGAAGATGAACTCTTCACAGACTTCACCATGTATGTTCATAAAAAAAATAAAAATAAATCATATTCGGAGACGAGCTATCTTGCACGTTGTTGGGGAGTGTGCCCCACCAAAAAAAATTTAAACTCCAACATCTAATGCCTATGAGAAAATTGAGTGCCCCACCAATTATTAAGATTTTAGTCTATTGTGCCTTAGTTTTTTGTAAAATTAGAATTTGACCAACTCATTTCTTAACACGTACCCCACAAGCTTTTAGGCGTACCAAAGAAATTTGTTGTGCTTTGTGGTTTTCTCCTTAAAAAAATGGATGATCTATAAATTACCTTATAATTATTTTTGATTGACATGATTTTTGGTAAGGATGATCTTCTCATATTAAATTTAATAATTTTCACAAAAAAAGAGAGAGAATTAATAATTAATTAAGATGGTTGAACATTTAGATATTTTTTTTCATGTTTTAAATTTAAATAAATATTTGGTTATTATCAGTTTTTCATATTTTAAGTTTGAACGAACTTTAATTTTTTATAATGCAAGTGCTCTAATTATATCATATTTTAGTTGAAGTTTAAATGATCAATTGATAAATGTCATAAGTTAATTTTTTTAATCTAGTTAAACTTTAGTTTTGAATGATTTGTCCGTTAAAAAAACCGAAAACTCCTAAAAAAATCCGAAAAACCCAAAAAATCTAAAAAACGGATGGTGTGGTTTCGGTTCTAAAAAAAAAACCACCATGATTTGGTATGGTTTTAGTCCTCCTAACTTAATTAATAGTTTGGCTATGGGTTTGACAAAAAATCTAACCAAACCAAACCGTGTGCAGCCCTAATTTAACAGTCCCACGAATGACATGGTGTGGGTGAAGAAAATGGGGTCTTAATGTCTGAATGTCTGATTTAATAAATGCTATGTTCATCGGTGGCAATTTCATAATTATGAGTGTTCAGAGATTTTTTTTTTTTTATAAAGAGTTTAAAAAAGAAATCTGAGAGATGAAAGGAAAGACTTCAACAAATTTTTTTTTTTTTTTTGTTGATGGATTCTTGAAGGGGCGAAACTTGGTTAAAAATAATAACACTGAGAAGGGACCGAAAAGAAGTTGAAATAATGAAATCGAGAAAAAGCATATATATTATTCAATGAAGATCTGTAAGAACTTTTAACAAGAAATTAAATGTTTAATCTCTACAATCAGAAGCCGAGAAATAAGCAAATAGCATACATATTAAAGAATGAAATGTTCCAGTTTGTAAAAGACATAACAATAGATCTTAAGAACAATCGATGATTAAAAGAAAAAGTAGTTGCGAAACAGAGTTAACGAAAAGCAAGAAAAGGTATTTTTTTTCTCTGCATTTTTCTAGCGAAATCAGATCTGAAATCATATTCTCACTCTCTCTCTCTCTCTCTCTCTCTCTCTCTCTCTCTCTCTCTCTCTCTCTCTATCTCTAAAGAAACTTGTAGAAGATCGGAAAATTTGTTGATCACAGTGAAGAATAACACAATCAGAAATGAAGAAGAACAGAAAAATGGATCTTACCGCAAATATCTGCTAATAACAGAGTAGACCTAAATCACCTTCTCATTTGAGATTAACCTTATCCGCATGAACTCCAAAATCCTTTTAAATGAAGTTTTGGACCAGAAGAAAAAGAAGAAATTGAGAAACCTTCACTTGCAGAGAAGCAGATAGCAATTTAAAGCGACAGGTGGTTTCAAAGAAGAGGTGGTAAAACAACTAAGTAATATTAACTCTAGACAGAGAGAGAGAGAGAGAGAGAGAGAGAGAGTTGGGGTTTTGATTTTGAATTAAAGTTAAAATTTGAAACGTTGAAGAATCAGAAGGAAGTAAAGGACAAGAAGAAAGATATTGTAAAAACACTGTACTTTTATTACTTAGAAAATCACAATCTCTCTTTCTCTCTCATGTCTTTTTCTTTTCAAACTTTTCAAACTCCCAACACTCAGAGCATCCACAGTCGTCATTGTGTAAAATGGTTGTGTAAATGCTAAAAATACACAATATGAAATAAATACAAAATTGAATTCACAATGCATAATTTGTAGTGTTTGTGTATTTGTAAAAAAAAATTACTAAAAAATAACAAAAAGAAAAGTTAAAAAAAAATACATTTTAATATTTGTGCTGGGCGGACTTTGAGAGTCCGCCCAGCACAAATTCTATTAATGGTTATGTTGGGCAGACTACATTAATCAAATTTTTTTTTTAATATTTTTTAAAAAGTTTCTCTTTCAAGCTACCTTTCAAACCACGCCCCATTTCAAGCGGTCTTTCAAACTGCGCCCCATTTCAAGCGGGTTCTCAAACATCGCCTGATGATTAGCGGGCTTTCAAAATCCGCCTGTCTAAATTTGTAAATCTTTTTACATATTGTGTATTATTACACAACTCTCTCTCCTGCTAGTGTATTTATACACTTTTAGACAACCCATTGTGGATTCATTTTTTACCAAATTTTCTATTTATACCCTGCAGTGTGGATGCTCTCAGTCTCTATTTTTGGAGTAATCCAACTAAAGTAGTAAGAGCATTTTTAATGCAAATGTGCTCCATTTTTTATGTGGTATGGCTCTCAAGATATGCTCTTAAGACTTGCTTTCTACGTAGAGAAAAATAATAATGTTAAACTTATAACAATTTCCTATAGAATTATCTACCGAAGCTAATCGGACGGTGGTATAATTTTGCAAATACTTTCGTGATTTGCATCCATTCTAAAGTGATTTGCATCTATTGTAAAGTGATTTGCGTCCATTGTGAATTGTCTTTTTCTGTAGAAATTTCTGTAGGTTCTGTTGTTACCCTAGCATTACCGAGAGAAAAAAACTCCACAATTTATGTTGAAGAGAAAAAGGCATCTCTAATGTAAATGTGGTTTGGTTGTTTGTTTTGCCTATGTAGCATTTAATTAATTAAATATTTTATTTTTTTAATTGAAAAAGAAAAGAGAAAATGAAATCTTTAATGAGAATTGCTAAAAAAAGAGGAGAGAGAATAGTATATTTAACTGAATTCGCTTATTAGGATGGGAAGACATCCTCTTGGTGAACTCTTGAACAAGAGGATGGACTAGAGGATGTCTTCCCAACTACATGCCACATCATCTTCACATTAGATGAGCACATTTGCATTGGAGAGGGTTTTAATAATAAATTAGATGTGTTTCCTACGTGGCACACTGTAATACCCCAAGAAATTCCATAGTATGAATTTTATACTTGCTTAACATATTTAAGTTGGTATTATACCCATTTGGGTGTGTATTGATTTGAGAAATAAATTTCTCATATGCATGGTAATTGCATGGAAACTCATTATATGCATTAAGAGAGTTATCTCTAAAAAAAAATAATTAATTATTTAATTAATTAAAAATAAAAAATTAATATTTTAATACAAAAAAACTTGGGCTGCGCTACAGTAGCCGGCGACTACTGTAGCAACCCACTAAAAAAAATAAAAAAATATTTTTTATGTTAAAAAATTAAATATTAAAATAATAATAATAATAAAAAAATCTCAAAATTTTCCTATATAAATCCCCCCTTATTTCCTTCTTCAAAACACAAAATCTCCTCTTTTATTTTATGTTTA
>MVGT01000195.1:0-31143 GCA_002174775.1 Macleaya cordata
TAATTAGCCTAACGCCTCGAGATGCGACTCAATTCTTAGAGATTGTGAGTTTCAAATGGGGCGTTACAATTACTAAGGGCACTCCATAAATTGTTACAAGGCCACCATAAGAACACATGTAGTTGGCATGTGTGAATCTTGTCCAACATAGTTTTAAGAGGTTTAATTAGGGGTGTCAACGGGATGGGTCTGGATCGGAACCTAAAGGTTCCAGATCCAGTCCCGTTAATATGAAGCGGTTTCGGATCCTTCTGGTTCCAGTTCTGGAACCTCAATTGGTGGTTCCGGATCCGGTACCGCTAGGATCCGCGGGTACCCGATACCCATTTTCTATTTTTATTTTTTTATTTTTTTCACATAAAACTTATTTGTATTTTGTATTTTCGTATTCTATTTAATTATAAAATTTATTTTATTATAAAATTTATTTTATTATAAAATTTGTTAAATAATAGTCATTGGTTTCTTTTTTTAATTAAAAAAATAAAAATTATTATATAATAGTAAATTAAAGTATAAAATTATAAAATTTATACGGAACCGGGTACCCATTCAGTGGATCCGAAATGGATCCGAAATTAAACGGATCCAAAAGGTAGATCCGAAATGGATCTGAAATTTATCGGATCCCCAAAATGAGGTCCCGGAACTACAAAAAACGGTTCCGGTACCGGTTCGGTTCCGAGTATTTTGGTACCCATTGACACCCCTAGGTCTAATTGGAAACCACGTATATGAAATTGAAAAGAAAGAAAGGTTTGATTTTAATGACATCATCGTGATGTCATCTTTCCTTACCCTTTTGTAAATATGAGCTAAATCTTGGTTGCCACATCAGAAACATCAATCACTCTCCCCATTCAATAAGCAAGTCTTCTGTGTCAAGTTTTTATCTTCTTTCCTTATTGGTTCTTATTTTATTACTTAAGGAATTAAAGATCTGCCCATCTAAGATACCTTCCCAAAATCACCAACATATAAATCTAGTAGATATGCCTATATCATTGAGAGAGTAAATCAGAGAATTAAATGGGTATACCGTGTGGACCCCACTTGGTATAGAAATGAAGTTGCTGAATTTTGCCTGTTAAGTTGCCATGATTTGAAGGTCAATCGGGGGAAAGGTCCTATAGGGGTACTGTGATATTTTTAAATAGTTCCAAAGTTACCAAAAGCTGGTGATATAGAGAGTTCATGCTATTCATCTATAAATTGGAGTTGACATTAGAGTGGAAGGGCATCAGAGGAGGAGACTTTGAGCTTAATTTTGAGTGTTGTTTTGTAATTGTGAGAGAAAGAGGGAGAGATTTGAGAGCTTTGTATCCAAAATAGAGAGTTAGCCAGACATTCTACACAATTGATTTTGGAGTTGAAGAAGACAGAAGTGTAACTATTTTATACTCTTGTAAGTTGTTTTTCTTGATCATTTAAATATTGTCAATTCAATTTGTCTTTCTCTACATTTAAGAATAGCTAACTTCCTCTCTAGGATTGAAGAGGAAGCTAATTGTGTCTATGCTATTTATTTAATTTTAATCTTAATCTCTCGTAATAATTTTTTATAACGAAACTGATTTATTTTCTCGTAGTATTTAAGTACTACACGTTGGTTTTTTAATGAAATTAACACATACACCTTTATTATTTATGCTTGGATTTGATATAATGTGCTTAACCTTTGTTTTGATATTATATGCCTAGCTTTGACAGTTAATTGTTAGGGTTACTATTTTTTTAAAGTGAAGATAATAATATCATTTTGGTTAATCTTGATTGAATTTTAGCTAAAATATTAGACCTGGCAACAGGTTATCCGCGGATCGACCCTAGGCGGGTGGATCAATATTTGTCAACCCTAATCCTGACTCGTCTAATAAACAGGTTAATTTTTCAGACCCTAACCCTAATAGGGTCGACACTAACGGTGACCCTTGAAGAAACTGTTCCCCTCACTTAAAAAATTAGAGAGAGTAAGTGGTTCTCTAGAGAGAGAAAGTAGAGAGTTCTAGAGAGAGAAAGTGAAAGAGGTTTCTTCGCCCCTGAAGTTGTCCACAAATGAAAGGTTTACGCTTCTATTTATATACTTGATAGGTTTAGAAGTCAAGTTTCTAGCCAATATATGATGAACACTTGGTTCTTTTCTCGTCAGATTACCTTTCGAAAACCTCTTCTTGTCAGGTTTACCTTTCTGAAACCTCTTCTTGTTAGGTTTACGTTTCGAAAACCTCTTTTCTTTAGTGTGAAAGCTATTTTCTCTTCAAAAAAACCTTAATCCGAATAGGTACTCCTACATTTTGCCCTCATGTTCTTAATATTATAAGTAATATTGAGAAAATCCTTTAAAAAAAATTCTTTTTGGATGGGATATATCCCCTTCTCCCCCACAAAAAATGAAAAGGTTTCTGTTCGGAAACCTTCTTCTATTTCCTAATCCTAACTTAAGGAAAGTACCAGTGGGAAAAGTTGAAGGGAAATCTTTGACTTTTGCCCCCAGTTAGCATTATTTTTGCACTTTTCACGTTTAAGCTATATTATGTATGCTTCTGTGCATTATTTATGTATTTGGGGAAGGTATTCGGCTATCTTAGTACGCATTGTACCGGATTTGAAGGGAGATAGAAATAAATAGACCAACTTTCTCGTTTCAAAAATTTTTTAAATTTTCAAAAGATTTCTTCGAAGGCAATTTTTGCTGCCGGTTCGTGGTCCCTTTCGTTTGTAGTGGGCTAGACCATTTTTGCAAAAAACCTCTTTGCGTTAACCTATGCTCCTGGAAATTTTTCTAAAGCGCTTTGAACGTTTCTGTAAACTGTTTGGTTGTTTTGGAAAACTTCAATTTTTGTTTTAGGTTAGTACCCAAAGTGTTGTGGTTTTATTCGTAAACCACTTTTTTACTTACTTGTATTATAGGAGTTAATAAAGGATCTTTCCAAAAGCTAAAGCTTTTTAAGTTTCGGTTTTCTTTATCTTTTCCTTTTTCTTTCTTATACTAGGTTTTACGGTGAAACCTGAAAACCAATTTTTTTTTTAGTATTTAAGGTGAATTTTGAAAACCTCTTGCTTTGCGTTTTCTTACACCTTTCTTACTCTAGGTTTTGAGTAGAAACCCTGAATTCTTATGTTTTGGGTTTTCTGTAAACCATTTTGTTTTTGGTTTTAAGGAAAAACCTAGATATCTCGTACATTCTGAGTGGTGAGGGAAAACTCGAAAACCTCTTATTTTGGGTTTTCTCAAAACTTTTGGACTTTGGTTTTAAGGAGAAACCCAGAAACCTCGTAGATTCTGAGTTTTGAGGTCAAACTCGAAAACCTCTTATTTTGGACTTTTCTCAAATCTTTCTGACTTTGGCTTTGAGGAGAAACCCGAAACCTCTTAGAACTTAGGTTTTGAAGGCAAACCCAGAAACATTTAGTACGCTGCAGTTTCTAATTGAATTTCTCAATTGTCAGAAAACTCAAAAGCTTTTAACTTTCCTTTGTTGTAAGAGATACTTTGGTTCCACATTGTTATGAAGCTTTTTCTTTTTCAAGTTTTTAAGATTTATCTTGAAAGCTTCTTCGTTTCTTTTTATTGAAGGGTTAAACCCAAGAAGTAGAAAAGGAAAGCTCTTAGAAAGTCCAAAGAGAGAGACTAACCTTTCTCGAGATCCATTTTGTATCACTGATTCAGAGCTTTGTGAGTTGTCGGAGCTTTTGGTGTCGGAGTCAAATTTTCCTCCAACACCTGCTGCTGTTTGTTTAGTGTAAACAGAGTTATGCTATTTAGATTGCACTTTTTTCTTTGGACTTACTCATTCCTTCTCTTTTGTTAGTCTAGAAAACTTCTTTTGTTTAGCAAACTTCTGTTTGTTTTTCATTTCTTTTGTTTGAAACAGTATTAAGTTATTTTTCAAGTTTGGTGGAAGGGGTTTTTTTAGGTATGCTCATGTGCTTATGTGCTCATGTGCTGGAAACTTTATTTTTATTTAATTGTTCTTGAAAGCCGTTGGCTTCAATTCTGTTAAGTATTAGAAGAGTTTTCTTTTTGTTTGCTTATGTATTTATTTACTTATTTGTTGGAAACCTCGATTTTATGTTCCTGTTTGTGTGCAAAAATTCTGTTATTTCTCAAGTACTATAAGCTATTTACATACAAGACTCTTCTGAGAAAGATTTTCTTAATGCTTAATACCTATTTATTCCTTTCTGTTTGCAGGAATTATGTCGGTTTCCAAGCTTAGAAAGCTATCTAACTTCAAAACTGTTTGCTAGAAAACTTTCTTTAATGTTTCTTTTCTTATTGCTTGATAAGGTAACCTTAAAAAGCTTTGTTTTTGGTTTTTTTTTAGGGTAAACTTGAGAAACCTTTATAGATAAGGACCTTAAGTTGGTGGGTTTCAAGTGTTATACTTGGGAACCTTTTTTTATACAAGGATTATTTTATAAGAAAACTTGAAAAACCACAGATACATATTTTAACTCAAGGAAAAGTATCGGAAAGCTTCTTAAGAGATGATGTAATTCTAGGGCAATCGAAGAAAACAAATTCAAAGCGTCGCATCAGGAAAACCAGTTCATGAAGACCTTTAAGGACTGACAGTTTAATTATAGGGCAAACCGGAAGAACCAATAAAGGCCATATTTCACTGATCACAATAAAGACTTTCCTGCTTAGTTTAATTGTAAGGCAAACTTGAAAAACCAATAATCAAAGGAAACAACCGAGACCCAGTCTGGGATCCTTTTATGGTTATCACCTTTCTTCCATCGTAGTGCTCTCATCTGCAGGTCACGCAATCGCATATCCATCCTGCGCAATGGGGATTCCATTATTGAATCGGAAGCTGGTTTAAGTGATCATATAGTAAACTACTACTACTCTTTGTACAACTCAACTAATCACGGGGCTGTCAACTATGAGCTGATTTCGAAGGTTATCCCCTGTTTGGTCTCAAACGAGGATAACGCCCTCCTGACTGGTATCCCTACTTTTGATGAAGTCCGCATGGCTGTCTTCAACATAGATTCGGGTAGCGCTCCTGGTCTGGATGGTTTTGGTGGCTGCTTTTACCAACACTTCTGGGATAATGTGGGTCTAATGTATACAGGGCAACTATTCAATTCTTCAATCAGGTTGGGTGCTTCCTAGAATTAATTCGTATAGATTGATTCTCATTCCAAAAGTGACTAGCGCTGATACAATTGACCAATATCATCCTATTGCTTTGGCAAACTTCCAATTCAAAATTATTAGCAAAATGATTATGATCGCTTAAGCACTATAGCCCCAAAGATTGTCTCCGAGCACCAACGTACTTTTCTGAAAGGCCGCAGTATCTCTAATTGTGTGGGGCTAACTTTGGAATACTTCAATAGCCTGGATCAATGCTACTAGGGTGATAATGTGGCAATCAAATTCGATACTCGTAAAGCTTTTGATTCTTTACATTGGCCTTTCTTGCTGCAGGTTCTAAAGCAGTTCGGTTTCAATGACACTTTTGTCACATGGATTGACAACATTCTCCATTCAGCTAACTTATCCATTAGCATCAACGGAAAGTCGAAAGGGTACTTCGAATGCTCTCGCGGGGTGAGGCAGGGAGAACCTCTATCTCTTCTTCTCTTTTGCATGTGAAGATGTTCTTTCTAGGGGCATTACTATGCTCCTTCAAGAAGGGAAAATCGAACCAATTTCCTCTCCGAGAGGCTGTTTGGCTCCAACTCATATTTTTATGCAGATGATCTGTTTGTCTTTTGTAAAAGAATGAGAAAGAGCCTGTCTGCTATGCTCTAGTTATTTCAGGAGTACTCTGCTGCTTCAAGTCAAGAGATAAGTAAAGACAAATCTTTTTTTTCGGTTGGTAACCATGCAAACTCATCGCACTTCTCTGATTTCCTCAATTCTGGGCATTCAAGCTGGTTCTTGGCCTTTTAACTATCTAACTATCCCTATATTCAAAGGAAACCTAGAAAGAGATATCTTCAACCAATTTTGGATAAGGTTAGATTGAAAATGGCAACATGGAAAGGGAAACTTCTCTCCATGTCAGGCAGAATCCAGCTGGTTCATTAAGTTATCCAAAATATGTTGATTTACTCACTTAGAATCTATTGCTGGCCAACTATGATGATTAACCTGCTTAATAGATGGATTCGCAACTTCATATAGACTGCGACGTGGATGTCCAAAAATCTATCATGGTGCTTTGGAGGCACTTTTGTCAGCCTCATGATGAGGATGGTGTGGGTTTGAGAGACCTAATGGCTACTAACAAAGGAGCAGTGCTCAAGATGGCATAGGATGTGGTTTCTTCCTCCTCTCAGTGGGCGAATTTTATGAGAGCTAGATACTGGAGTAGTGGTAAACGTGTTACCTACTACAGGCGATCTTCAATTTGGTCAGGTATTAAACATATGCTTCCTTTGATTGACCTCAACTCTAGATGGGTACTGGGTGATGGAACCACTATAAATTTTTGGAAGGATTGTTGGCTTTCAGAATCAATATTTGTAAGTATGGAACTTAGAGTATTCCAGACATCATTCGAGATGGTTACCCTGAAATCATAAAGGAAATAAACTTGCTTGTTTTTTTGATTACTCCGGTTAGGGACAAAATTTGTTGGGAATCCACAACTTCAAGAACTTTTGATTCTAAAATTGCTTATCAGGTGGTTCATTCGTAGGGATCCAGCACAAGTTGGGGGAAAAAGATTTGGACCAATTACATCCCTCCTCGTCGCTCTCTGCTTCTTTGGAGAGTCCTTAAACATCGTCTTCCTATAGATGACATGGTCACTAAAATAGGTTGTCAAATGGTTTCTTGTTGTAACCTCTGCAACTCGAGTATAGAAAGCATTGATCATCTTTTCTTGAACTGCTCTGCTGCTATTTCGATTTGGTCTTGGATTAGCAACATATTCAGCAGAACAATTGACAGAACATTTGTTTCTTCAATCATCATGAGGGTCTACATTGCGGGCTTCAGTGAGCAGGTAGAACATCTTTTCCTTGCTGCTGTTACCTCTAGTTTTGGGTCTATTTGGCATGCTCGAAACAAAATTAGACATGACAATGTTCGGTTTATCACTAGAGATATATTCAGTCTTATTAAGCAACTGACTTTTGAATCTGGAAGATTAATTAAAGGCAGTATAAAAAATTCAGTTAATAAATTGAAGGTGGTTAAATTCTTTCACCCTTCTTCGGGACTCCGTAAGGCTCCTAAAGTGATTCAGATCAATTGGCATCCTCCTCACTCGGATTGGATCAAAGTTAATACGGATGGCAGCTCTTGGGGTAATCCGGGTATTTCGGGTTGTGGGGGTATTTTCAGATACAACAGAGGTTGGGTCCTGGGTTGCTTCACCGCCCCTCTTGGAACTCAAAGCTCCTTTTTTGCTAAAGTCATGGGCACTATTTTTGCAATTTTAATTGCATGGTCCAAGGGTTGGACAACTCTCTGGCTAGAATGTGACTCCATTATAGCCCTTAAGGCTTTGACAGACTCATCCAACACTCCTTGGACCTTGCGTAACCTTTGGGTTAACTGCAATGCAAGGCTCAAGGATATGAACTTCAGAATCTCACACATCTACCATGAAGGAAATTGTGTTGTGGATAAGCTTCCAAACATGGGCACTAATGCTGAGGATTATACTTGATGGCGCAATGCACCATCTTTTGTATTATCTTACGTTTACCAGGGCATTGCTGGTAGACCATATTTAGATTTCGAGGGTAATCCTCTGTATTACGGGTTTAATTCCCCTCCTTTTGTAACTTCCTTATCTTATTTTATTCAATAATATTGGGTTGCGTTGGTTGTTGTTTGGAGCTCCTGCTTCATTCAACTCCCTTCCTACCTAACCTTTTATTAAAAAAAAAAAGAAAACCAAAAAAGTCAATATTTTTTCAAATGTTAGAGCTCCAAAAACTGCGCTTTAGTAACCTTGACTCCGCGGTTTAAATTCTAGGGCAAACCTGGAAAACCAATACTTTTCTATAAGTGCTCAACATCCAAAGAACTACGTTTTTAATTTAAGGGTATACCAGTAAATCTTTAAGACAACGGTTTAGTTGTAAGGTAAACCTAAAAATCTAAATAACGCCAATGTTATAATTCTTGGGTAAACCTGGAAAACCAATTTAGATTTTGATTCAGAATACTTATTTATTTGAAGGATAAAACCTTTTAAAAAATGAAGTATTTTCCATGGTGATTCAAAGGGATCACCTTCTACAGTTGCCAAACAGTAAGCACCATGACATGCTTTGCTCTCCAGCAAGTTTGGTTCTTCCTATGAAGCGTCAAGCTTTTCTAAATTTGACTCTTCTTTTCCAGGGAATACTTTTTGAAGAACTAAGCTTTTTTGCTTTAGCTCTCGAGCTCTGATTTTCTTAGAGTGTGCTCATTTGAGGGTGCACTGATAATTTTTCAGTTGTAGAATATCTTTCTTATGTTTCTTTTCCAATAACTCTAACCAATCTGTCAGAATTGCCTTTCTGTTTTTTAGATTTGGTGCTTGTAGTAGAGATCATTATTTTTGAGGAAAACTTTAATACCGAGGTTTGATTTCAAGGTAGACTTGGAAAACTAATTTAATCTGAGATTTTTTAGGTGAAAACTGAAAACCCTTTAATTCTGAGGGTTTCAAGGTTAAAAGGTCCATGAGTTTTTTCATGTATTTTATTTGTCGAATTTCGTTTCAAAGTTAAACTCAGCAAGGTCGTTGTAACTTGAGTTAGAGTCTAGAGAGTCTTGGTTTGGATTGGATTAAAAATAAGACTCTGAAGAACTTAACTCACTACCGGAAGACATCTTAGGATAGTAAGTGACTTAAAGGCCTAAGTATCATAGGTGGTTAAAACCTTAGAAAATGTTCCCACACTTGAAAAAATGATTTTAAAATGACCTAAAACACTTTAGAAATCAGTTGGGCACAACTAAAAGTCATTTGGAAACAGATGACCTTGGTTTCGAAACCAACTTTCTTGGTTTCAAAACCAGAATGTTGCTGAAGCAACAGATGGGATTGATTTCGAAATAAGGATTCTGGCTTTCGAAAGCATCGCCCAGATCTGCACGAAAAAGTTTTCTTTTTGGGTTTTTCATTTTATAAACCCCATATTCGACCTTGTTAGGTCATAAGCGGTTACAGGAGTTAGTGGGGAGCTCTTCCTAGTAGAATGAGGCTGTCATGAATTAGATCCAAGAACACACTCATTGTAAATGGTGTATCTTAGATCTAGAAATGCACTCATTACACTTGGTGCATTTTAGATCTAGATCTAAGAATCACCATTATAAATAGGGTTGATTCATTCATGTTCAAATTAACCAATCACCCCTAACCTCAACAAGTGATTAGAGAGTTTAGCTCGAAATTTACAGATTCCAAACTTGTTGAACTTGGTTCAAATCCTTCCCATTTCAAACCAAAAACTCTGTTTTTATGTGTCGATGGATTTCCGGTGGTTGAGCTTGGAGTGTCAAGCTCATGGTGATATACTCGAGGAGTCGAGTACTAGTTCAAGGTGCAGGACTTGTGGAGTTCAAGTTGGAGACGCATCACTGTTTACTAAAAGGCAAATTAGTGGAGTTTAAATTTGTGGAAGAACTGTGCACCGTAGCTGTTGGAGTGTAGATGGAGTCATAATTCATGTCCATCGAGTGGTAAATCGGTTTGTAAGTTTTCATTAACTTTTAGTGGATTCGTTTTTGGACTAAGTCCCAGGGTTTTTCCCAGTTTGGATTTCCTCGTAAACAAAATCTCTTATGGGTATTTTCACACTTATTATGAGATTGAATTATTCGATTCTTATTCTTAATTCCACATATTAAGAATCGAATAAGTCAATACTCTTGTTAGAGATTATTGTTTTGATATTTATTACCTTTATAATTTTTATGAGGTTATTGTGTGATCCTTAACCGTAGTTATATTGACATACGGTTAATCCAACTAAAACCGTAGGACATTTAGACTTTCAATTGGTATCAAAGTGGGTTCACTTGCTGGGTTTAACAACCTAAGTGTGATCGTTGTTGTGACTAAATGGATTCACAAAGAAAAGGTAGTGCTGTAAACAAACCACCATTATTCAATGGTAGCAACTCCTTATTGGAAAGCTAGAATGAGGGCTTTCCTAAAGTCCTTAGACCAAAATGTTTGGAGAACTGTAGAAGTAGCTTGGACTCCTCCTACTATGATGACTGGTACCGAAGACAACTCTAGGGGACTTCCCAAAAGGGAAGACCAATGGACTTCGGATGAGAGTGAGGCAGCCACTAGAAATAGTAAAACACTCAATGCTATCTATGCTGTTGTTACCGCCGACGAATTTCGTCGCATCTCTAATTGCGAAGTCACAAAGGAAGCATGGGACATTTTAATGGTCAGCCATGATGGTACTAGGAGTGTTAGAATAGCAAAGCTTCAAATGTTGACCACCCAATTTGAAACTATTAGAATGGATGACAATGAAACCTTTGATGAATTTTATGCTAAGTATTCACAATAACTCCTTTGCATTGGGTGAAGTTATTTCTAACTCCAAAATAGTAAAGTTTTGAGATCTTTTCCCGAGAGATTTTAAGCCAAAGTTACGACTATTGAGGAGAGTAAAGATATTGATCAGCTTCAAGAAGCTCCAAAGTAGAAAAAGACCTCTCTAGTGATGAAGACATAGCTCTTCTCACAAGACAATTCAAGACTTTCTTGAAAAATAAAAAGGAGAAGTTTCAAAAGCCAAGGTTTGGCTCATCTTCCAAAACAAGGCCTCATGACAAATTCAAGAACTTTGATAAAAAGTTTGAGAAGAAGAACTCCACAGAAGTACAATGCTTCAAATGCCATGGCTTTGGACACATGGCTAATGAATGTCCAAACAAAGCTCCGGCCAAAGTAAAAGAAAGCAATGAAAGCCACACTAGACAATTCCGATTTATCCTCCGATACTAGTGAAACTAGTTATGAAGAAATCAAAGAGGAAATGAATGTTATGACTGCAACTCTCTCACAGATTTTCAAAAAAGCTGACACTTCTAGTGAACATAAGGAAAGTGATGAAGAAATAGATCCAAAAGAATTGTGCGCTAATCTCCTAAAAAAGAACATGGATTTATCTAAAGATAACAAGGTGCTGAATGAGAAGTTCATTCATTCAAACTGAACGAGATGCACACCACTCCTAAATTTTATAAGAATGTTGTGACTAGAATGGGTAGAGCTTTAAATGTTGGAGAAGAAGGCTAACACTTAGTCCTAAAAGAAAAAGAAAAGAATTCTTCCAAGTCTTGGTCTCTTCTTTGTTCTTCAAGTCTTCAAATCTTAATGTCTTCAAAGGTTTCTCTCTTTTGTTGATGTGTTGCTCTCTCCAAAATTTCTTCTCTCAAGAATTCCTTCAAAGAGTTCTTATTTCAAGAATTTCCTCCTAAGACTTTTTTTTCTTTTTTTCTAAGACTTGTTGCCCTTTTTTTACTCTAGCATTCTTGATCTCCTCTTTCAAGAATTATTTTCCTCCTAAGCCTCCTTTTTTACAAAAGAGAGTGGGTAGAATAGTAAGGAGATGGAGGAGAAAAGAAAAGAAAATAAAGAAGAAGAAAAGAAAAGAAAGAGTAGGTTGAATAACTTAAATGGGCTATTTGGGCCTGTTTTGAGCTATTTTTTGGGCTTTGATTTTGGGATGGTATTTGGTCGTTTTTTGGCTTAATTTGGGTGAGGTTTTGAGCTAGTTTTTAGCAAGATTTTTAAATGACAGGCCGATTTTGGACTTGGATTTTTTGTAAGGATTTGGGTCAGTTTTGGGCTTGCTTTTGAACTCCATTTTGGGGTTATTTTGTGGGTGATTCATGAGAATCTCGATTTTCTCAATGAGTTAGGGTAGGCAAAATTGGGGTGTCTACAGATGCCCCTCTTTGGCCGAGGTCTGTTTCCAGCCATATACCAAAGTAATGACACTTAATTTTGCACACCGCGGGACGTGTTTTACCTCATTTAGCATAATTAGTTGACTCGATTTTGGTTCCCACTGAGATTAACGATGATTGTATAACTCGATCTTTTCGATTACAAAAATTTTATATGCCTTTAGTGATCTTTGACCCTTCTAGCTTATTCTTTGTTTGAATTTTGAGTGGTTTTAATGAAGCAAGAGCTTTGACCTCCTTCCAAGTGATTTTGATGGAGCAAAGTTGCTTTGACTTGCTTCTAAGTGGTTTTGATGGAGAAAAGTTGCTTTGACTTGCTTCTATGTGGTTTTGATAGAGCAAAGGTGCTTTGACTTACTGTTGACTGATGTTGATGGAGCCAAGTTGCTTTGACTTGCTTCTCCGTGGTTTTGATAGAGCAAAGTTGCTTTGACTTGCTATTGACTGATGTTGATGGGCGAAGTTGCTTTGACTTGCTTCTAATTAATTTTGATGGAGCAAAGTTGCTTTGGCTTGCTTCTAAGTGGTTTTAATGGAGCAAAGTTGCTTTAACTTGTTGTTGACTGATGTTGATTAGTTTTTCCCTTCTAAACATTTTTGGCTTACGGATTGGTTTGAACCAGCTGAGGCCTGGTCCATTTTTTTCTTGTGGCTTGGCCTTGTTGGGCCTTTCTGCCTTTCTTTCTCTTTGGGTTCATTTTGAGCAATTTTTGCTTCACTTTTGGGATGTTTTTAGACTTTTCTTGAATATGGGTTTGGCCATTGGAAGGGAATTGGGCCGATTTGGGCTTGGTTATTGAAATATTTTCATGCCGGTTTGGGGTTAGTCTATTGAGATAATTATTTGGCTCACCTTTGTGGCTTCATTATAAGGAGGGCAGGATTAGGTTGCCTACACGCTCTTCACCCTACTCCTTGAGTCCGAGGCTCGAGTAGATGCTGCTATGGTAAGAAAGAAGAATAACATCCGGGAATCCCTGAAAAACCCTTATTGTGTCCAGAAGACTCTTAGAATTTATGTTTCCAACACATTTGCGAATCTGATCTAGACAATTCCAGATAAGCCAAACTTTGAACCACCTTCTTGGAACGGGTTCGCGACTCGAGTAAATGCTACATGGAAAGAAAGAAGAGTGACATCCAGGAATCCCTAAAAAACTCTCCTTATATCCAGAAGACCCTTAGAATCTATATTTTTAACACATTTGCTAATCAGATCCAGATAATTCTAGATAAGCCGAACTCTGAACCACCTTTTTGGAACAGGTTCGAGGCTCGAGTAGATGCTGCTATAGCAAGAAAGAAGAGTGACATCCTGGAATCCCTGAAATACCCTCCTTGTGTCCCTCTTTGGAAAAGGTCTGCTTGCAGGCCATATGCCAAACTCATGATACCTGATTTTGTACACCGCAGAAGGTGTTTTTCCTCCCTTGGCACAATTGGTTGACTCAATTTTCGTTCTCATTTAGATTAAAGATGTTAGTTTAACTCGATCTTTCTCGGTTACAACAATTTTGATGGAGCAAGGTTACTTTGACCTGCTTTTGAGTGATTTGACTGAGCAAGAGCTTTGACCTACTTCTGAGTGGTTTTGACTGAGCAAGTGCTTTGACCTGCTTCTGAGGGGTTTTGACTGAGCAAGAGCTTTGACCTGCTACAGACTAACCTTGACAAGGCAAGAGCTTTGCATTACCTCCAAGTGAGTTTGACGGAGCAAGAGTTTTGATTTGCTTTTTGTTGTTCTTGATGTAGCAAGGAGTAGAGTAGTTTTGACCTCACTACCTTTTTGGTGGGAGATAGCCTCTGTTGATATTTGACTTTTTCCATTTGAAGGTTCCTCTTTCTTCATGCCTTTCGAATTGCTTAAACATTCTTCACTGTGAGCTTGAATTTCTTCTTCTTGATTCGAGATTCGACAAATACTGATCAACTTTTTTATTTGATCACCTTTCGATTCATCGTTCTTTTTATCCACTTGAGCCGTTCGTTGCTCATATGATTCAAAGAAGACATTTGTAGGTGGCAACTTGGCTTAGGACATGCCAGAATAGATGGTAGAGGCTCAAATTTTGACCTTTTGTTTTTCTCCCCAAAAGCCTTTTTTCGACTCAGGGATTTTTTTTAGGGACTTATGTTGCACTGGGTCGTTTTGAAGCTTCGTTAGACATGCCTTTCCATTTGGTGATTCATTTTGCCCCCTTGCTTGGACTTTCTGGATCTTGAAATTTCTAGGGAATCTCTTTTGCCCCTAGTTTGGAACTTTTTACTTCTTTGGGGATTCATATTCTCCCTTGGATTTGAACTTGGTAGACTTTGAATCTTTTAAGGGAATTTCTTTTTATCCCAAATTTGAACTTGACTCCTTTAGGTAATTTCCTTTTGCCCCTTGAATTTTGAACTTTGACATTTTGGTATTGTCCTTTTTTTTACGGGGATAGAGATATTTTGCTTTTGGATACAAATGAAAAAATTAGGCTCAAAATTTACCTACTAGTAACAAGAAATTTTCTTTTTAGCTAGGTTCATTCTTTGGATGACTGGTTATCAAAGAATGCTTTTTTTTTGAATCTTTGTCGGCGTACGTTTCTCCTTGCTTCAAGTTTGAAGAACTCACCTTGGATGATGCATTTTTTTGAGTTGACTAACAGTTAGTAGTCTCTATTGATCCCTAATGCTTTGATTTTTGGGTTTTCTTCGGCTTTCTTGGTATCCTCCTTTCTTAGACTTGGTAAAATACTTCTGAAGATCGTCGCTTTTATAGAGATGACTTAAAGCTTTGTCAAGTCTCATCCTCGAGTCTTGAAGTATTTGTGAAGTGACTAAAATTTTATTTAGTGCATCGCATGCGTGCATTCTCATGTTTTATGACATTAACTCTTCAACACTCGACTCTTCATTTTTTTTATTTTGAAGACATAGATCTTTGTGACCACTTGCCTCTTTTTAATCTTCTGACCATTTTTATAGAGAGATATATATCCTTTTGAATTTGTAAAATTTGGAGAGTGGCTTATTAGGTGAAATGGGCTAACTTTAAGGGATTTAAAACTTGGATTGATGGATGAGTGAGCCACTTTAGAGCTTCACTTTTCGAGGAGGATTTTCCTGATGCAATTTTTGTTTCTGCTTACACCCATTTCCTTTTCAGGGTTTTCGGGGGGAGCGTACCTTCAGTGGCTTCACCTTTAAAAGGAAAGAGAAATCTTTCGTTTTAGAGGCAAGCCCAAGAACACCGACGCTCGCCGCCTTTCGCCGGCTTCCGCTGCTCTCCTTCCGACGTTCTTCCAAGCCCCAAACACTTTCGAGGCATTAGTCGAGTCTTCATTATGCTCCGACCTACCATCGCCGACCATCGATCTCGCCCAACTTTCCACATGGATTGCTTTTGGTTTTTCTTCCATTACTTGGTTTTGCTCTAATTGTTGATATTTCTTTTGATCGTGGTTATCGTGCAACAAATATGGGGTGTTTAATGACTCGTTGATGTGGGGAGGTGGCCATCGATAAGGGCTTTGGGGTCTGCTGTCGGCGACATCTGATGGCTCACCGTCGCGCAGTGGTTTTTTTTTGTAAGCCTCCTCTTTTGTAATGGCTCCCCTTGAATCAATGAAGCTCCATTTTTGTGTGTTTATGATTTTATGCATGTGTTTGTAAGGAACATGCACGGCCGGTTCACAAAAAAATCGCTAGGAAACTCAAACAGGGTTGAAAAGGGCTCTAAGTAGTGTGAATGATTTTTGTGAAAGATTGAAATATTCGATTCTCCCTTATTTCCACATTTGAGAATCGAATAAGTCAATACTTGTTTGTTTCAATTTCTACTTATTATGCTTGTATTGAGAATAAATTTTTAAATTGGTAGATATTGATTCCCCTTCCATATACACCTAGATTAGTGTCTACTGGTTAAGACCTAAACCTCGGAATAGGGGATATTTCAATTGGTATCAGAGCTTAGTTCACTATTTGGGGCTTTACATCCAGGTGAGATCCTTGTAAGTGAAATATGGAAGGAAGTTCCGTGAACAAACCTCCATTTTTCAATGGAAGCAATTATGCGTATTGAAAAGCATGCATGAGAGTCTTCCTAAGCTCTATAGATAAAAGAGTTTGGATGGTTGTAGAAGATGGTTCGTCCCCTCCAACCACGACCGTCAGAACTTATGGCGTTGCTATGACTAGACCCAAACTGAGGGATGAATGGACTTCGGATGATATTTCAAAGGCCACATATAACAATAAAGGTCTAAATGCCATCTTTAATGCGGTTATGGCCGATGAATTTAGAAGCATATCCAATTGCCTTGTGGCAAAAAAGGCATGGACCAAATTAGAGGTCACACATGAAAGTACCCGGACCGTCAAAGTTACAAAGTTGCAAATGTTAACAACTCAATTCAAAAATCTTCGAATGGAGGAATATGAGACCTTCAACGAGTTCTATGGCAAACTCAGTGAGATTATAAACAATACATTTGCCTTAGGAGAGTCTATTTCTAACTCCAAGATAGTCCGTAAGGTCTTGAGATCTCTCCCGAAGAGATTTGAAGCCAAGGTTATGGCTATTGAGGAGAGTAAAGATATTGATGCTCTTCTACCTGAAGAACTTGCAGGAAATCTCTGGACATTCGAGTCTAACTTCCACTCTACAAAGAAGTCCGATAATATAACTTTCAAGGTCTCTAAGAAAGCTAGCATGTCGAATGACAAATCCTTCGATGACTCAAGTGATGAGGAAATTATTATCCTCACAAGGAAATTCATGAAGCACATAAAAAAGAAAAAAGAAGGACTTCAAGAATTCGACAAGAAGAACGCTTCTTTGTTTAAGTCCAAACCCAATGAAGATAGGTTTGAGAAGAAGAAAGTGATGAGGCTCAATGTTTCAAGTGTCAAAGATTTGGACACATGGCAAACATTTGCCCAAACAAGAGAAGCTTCAGAGATTCTAGGGGCAAGAGAGTGAAAGGTCCATGTTTTATGTTTGTCGAATTTCGTGTCAAAGGTAAACTNATAGTGTGATCCTTAACCATAGTCACATTGACATACGGTTAAGTTCATTAACTGTAGGGTGAATTTAGACTTTCAGAGAGCAATGAATGTTACTTTTGATGATTCATCATCGGAATCCGACTCTTCTCATGATAGTGAAGAAGCAACGACAAGAAACCATGTTGCCTTTACTGCTTCAAATGATTCCTCACAGGAGCAAGTAAAGGATGAAGGGAATGTTCAGTCCTCAAGTGGAGAAGATGAGAGTGAAGATGAACTTTACGAGGAAGAGTTGTTTTCAAGAATTTTGGAAAATAGTAAAAGCTTGTCAAAGGATAACAACGAGCTCAAATTAAAGATTTCAAGTCTTGAGACTGAGAAGAATGATCTAATTCTTCAAGTGGAAGAAGCCTTCAAGAGAGAAGTGGAAGGCAATGAGATTCTTAAAAGGAAAAAAAAAGTAATCAAGTGTCTCAAGAATGAGCTTGTGGTGGCAAATGAGAGAGTCACATCTCACCTTGATGAGATGAAGAGAGGGAAGGAAGAGCTGAAAGAGTCTAAAGAGATGCTTATAAAGTTCAATCACGGGTCGAACAATCTTATGTCAATATTGAAAGGATCGAAGAATTCAGATGACAAAAAGGGACTCGGGTTTGATCCAAGTAAGGTTGCTAGCACCTCAACGTCAATGACCTTTGTGAAAGCTAAGACTCCTCCTTCTCCACAAAAGAGAGTAGTTAAGCAAACCGACAAACTAGCTATAAAGCAAGTTGACAAGCCACAAGCCAAGCCAAGAGGCACTAAGAGATTGCCTCAAGGTATCCATACATGCTCATATTGTGGATATAGGGGTCACTTGCAAAATACTTGTAATTTCTACTTGGAAGACCTCCATCGATCACAAAGAGCTTTGATAGGAGAGATTGCGAGACTAGGAAATCCCAATAGCAGTAGAACAACATATGGCAAGAGACTACATGTGAAGAGGCAAAGCAAGAAGACCAAAGTGAAGCAAGCCACCTCACCCAAGCCAAAGGTTGAAATTCCAAAGAAGAAAGAGAAGTTGGTGTGGGTGAAGAAAAGAGTTGACCATATTGAAAACCCATCAACTCAAGTGGGCAAGGCTCCACATTTCCAATGACATTAGTGGGGTTGTAACCATCGGAATCAAATGAGGTAACAAGCTGTAGATACTGTATATTTTGCTTGTAGTCTCGACTGATTTTGGGGCAACTAATGTCTTTGAATCCCTCTCAAGGTGTTTGGTTTTTGGTTACTTGACCATATGTGTTAAAATATTTTATTTTGATTATGGTCATTGGTTTCTCTCGTTCACATGGGTTGTTTTCCTCCGAGAGAAACCCGATTCTTTTAATGAATTTCTTGTGATTGTGCAGAGATCTTCTACGAAAAATCAAGCTTTTGATCAACAAGCAAGGTGCATATTCCTTTGTTTTAAAATCTTATTCAAAGAAAAGGAAGAGAGATAAGATCAAGAAAGTTGTGTTTGAGATAACAAAACCTACTTTTGTGGACTTGAGTGAAAAGAATACTTCCAAGAAACTCAAGGTCACATTGGTAAGGAAAAAAGAGTTGATAAGTCTTTAATTTCCCACTGCTCAACTCCAGTATGTCTTCCAAATATTTTTTGGTTGGTGGCAGTAGTTGTTCTATTACTTGTTTGTTGTTGTTCTCACTCTTCCCTTTGCATTGATTACATATTTTATTAGGGAAATTGAGTGGGTGCTCTACTAGTTTGCATTTTACAATTATATGCATTCTAGCTTATGAAGTATGTACTTATAGAGAGAGTTCCATTGCATATGAACACAACTTTATATCTACCAAGTATCATACCTTACACCATGTTTAAACTTTTTGGCAAATTTGTTTTTGTAACATATGTGTATTTTCCTATGCTTGTTATCTTGTTTCTTTATCAATATTGAATGAATTGTATAAAACTGTACGATTGAATGAGAAATAGGGTACTGCACAAGTGGTGACTACTGATGGTCAACCACATCAAGCAGAACATTTTCTGCGGGTTTATATTCTTACTCTTCTCTATATTTCATTTGCATGTTTCTGGGTCGAGTGTTGATGCATGTTGAACCAGACTAGCTTTAAGATTCAATGTTGTTAATGTTTTGGTTGAGAGTGTGTTTGCATGAATTGATACTTTGCATATATTTGTGCATGCATGTTCTTTACTGTGCATTAAGTAGATATTTGAATTATCTAATAATATGCACCTTATCCATTGGTTTTTGAAGACTAGATAGTTTCACACACCGTGCATCTATTTCTTATAACAGCTCTGATTCACCTTAGCTAGATTTGATAAATGTTATAGTGTGTGACTTTTCATGTACTTATCTTCCACCATACCTATGTATTGATTATTTAACTACCTACTTGTTGTCTTTGAGGCAAATACAAAAGCTAGTTAGATAGTTATTTTTATGGTCGGTTGGTGTGTATAAGCAAATCTTTATTGTGTCAAAATTTCGTTATTTTTGAATAAGTAAAAGTGTAATTTTTCTATTTTATAAAACCATACATGTGTTCTGAAATCTGTTATCAAAAACAGATGTACTGGGTTTACCTTGAATTTCGTGTAAATCCGTGAGGAACTGGACTCAGACCAAACTACAAAATATGTTGCTCTACGAGTCTAGTCTGCTAAGAATTTTACAGAATATATTTTTGATACCAGAAGTAAAGATACAATTTATCTTTGACTGATACACAAAGTAGATGGTTAGCGCATATTCTGGTTTATATATATTTTATGTATGTTGTATCTCTAGTCAAAATCGTTCAAAAATATAACGTGACTGCCATCATAAAAATGATCATTTTTATATGAAATTTACCTGTTTTGGACTCATAACAAAGTGTGTATTAGATTCAGAATTCTAACTATTGAATCTGAACCTTAACTGACTTGATGAAGCTTAGGGTTTAAAACCCTAGAATAGTCTTAGTCAACCCTAAAGATCAAGTTGAGCAAGGGTTGACCAGATCATGGTGATCAGGATAATATATGTCTTGATGCATTTTTTTTAGTTGAAAAAGAAATGGAACATGGTTCCGCATAAGGTATAAGTTGATTAAAATAAATAATCAATGTGAACTATTATGATAGTGGAATGAGACTTAAAGGGTAATTCCAAGTCGATGCTAAGTGCAATACTTGTAGGATAATTCCAAGTCGAGGCTTGAAGAGTAATTCCAAGTCGATGCTAAGTACAATACTTGAAGGGTAATTCCAAGTCGATCACAATGTTTTAGACTTATGTAGTGAATTCATTTCGAATATTCAGGAATGTTTTGTGGAGTTTCTAATATGTTTCCCTGATTCGGATTTCAAATGGACTTCCGATAGTTGCATTGAAATCGTAAGATATAAGTGTTTATATTGTAGGTTTTGGGGATTTGCAGATTTCGATAACTAAGTGATGAACTACGGTATGCTTGATCCCCTACATGGGTACTGTAACACCATAAAAATTCTTGTGTGGGCCTTAAAAAGCCCATAGGCTGGGCCCATAATTTTGTGCACACCCAATATGGGGTGGCATGTGTGGAGAAAGTATGGCAACTAAAACCATGCACGTGAAAGGAAGTAATGCCACACGTGACTTCGTGTGATGAGTGAGAGGTTGATGGATTGATTCCAGCCTTTATCTAAACTAGTACCTTATGCAAAGGATGAGATGAAGAGTAATGAAAAAATGCTTTTGCATAACAAGTGGAGGGTTAAATGCATAAAATGAATAGTTGCAAAAACACTTTTACGAGGCATATATGGCTATACAACGCATATAGCTTATGTTTTTACGTAAAAGTTTACATGCATGCATGCACGTGAAACATGGCACGTACACTAAGAGTGCATGTATATCAATATATGTGTACGTATATATATATATATATGGATGTAATATTATTATTATTATTACGTGAATAATGCATGCAATAGTATATATATATATAGGGAGTTTAATTAATTAAATTAATGCATGCAAGAAGGGAACGTATAGGTGTGGGACATATAATCTTAGGTATTATATATATTTATATATATATATATATATATATATATGGTGTAAGTAGAAACCGTGGGGACCTCGCACATGGTAGAAACCGTGTATAACCTAGAGGAAAATACTAAGTCTTGGGGGTTACTCTAGGGTTAGTTTGGAAGGAGATATTTTAGGAAATAAGTTATGGAGAAAATCTTGGAGTTTTGGAAAGAAAAAAAATAAAAAGAGAAAAAGAGAGAGTGTGGTAGATCTCTCCATAAGAGAGGATCGACCCACACATGTTAAAAATTGTTAAGAATCCCATTTTACGCAAAACTTAGAAAACTTACCCTAAATTGAAGGTAGGGTTATTTTTGGTAATCTAATAAGGCTTGAGATCATCCGAACCGTTGGATCCAATCTTGGGACACTTGTGAACATCCTAGTGGCCAAGCTTAATAGGAGGTCGATCTCTCCTCAATCCTTTCCCTAATAAGTTGTTACCTAATTAGCTAACCTTCTCACTTGGATAAACTAAAGATACTAAGGTTTCCATAAAGTTGAATAATATGAACCCTTGGATGGTGATCAAGTGATCACCACCATCCAATTTTAGAAACTGAAAGTCTAAGTACCCTACGGTTTTAGTTGGAATAACTGTATTTCAATATGACTAAGGTTAAGGATCACACAATCACCTAATAAAAATTATAAAGGTGATAAAGAACAAAATAATAATCTCCAACAAGAGTATTGACTTATTCGATTCTTAATATGCAGAATTAAGAGAAAGAATCGAATATTTCATTCTCATAAAAATGTGAAAATATGCACAAGAGATTTTGTTTACGAGGAAACCCAATCTGGGAAAAACTCCAGGACCTAGTCTAGAAAAGAATCCACTAAAAGTTAATGAAAACTTACAAACCGATTTACCACTAGATGGACACGAATTACGACTCCCTCTACGCTCCAACAGCTACGGTGAACAGTTCTTCCACAAATTCGAACTTTACGAATTAGCCTTTTAGTGGACACTAATGCGTCTCCAACTTGAACTCCACAAGTCCCACACCTTGACCCAATACTCGACTTCTTGAGTACATCACCATGAGTTTGACACTCCAAGCTCAACCACCGAAAATCTACCGGCACACAAAAATAGAGTTTTTGGTTTAAAATGGGAAAGATTTGAACCAAGTTCAACAAGCTTGGAATCTATAAATTTCGAGCTAAACTCTCCAAGTACTTGTTGAGGTTAGGGGTGATTGGTTGATTTGAACAATGGAAGATCAACCTCTATTTATAGTGAAATGTCCAGATCTAAACCAGAATAAATAAGTTTATTCTTGGACATCATCATGTGAGATGGGAAGTCATTCCATTATCCCTCTTATCCCACTTATGAATATTTTTCATGCACCAATAAACCAACTAAGACATGCGTAGGTGGGAATGTGCAAAAAGTTGAAAACAAATCTCTTTACAGCTCAAAAAAACGCCAGAAAAGTTTAAATCTGGGCGATGGTTTCGAAACCAAAAGGATTGGTTTCGAAACTGACAGGTGGTTTCGAAAGCAATGCCTTTTGGTTTCGAAACCAAACTGGTACTAATGGTTTTTTGTCTTTCAGTTTCTAAACCAACAGGTTTGGTTTCGAAACCAAAGTTCATCTGTCATCAGTTAAAGTGTGGTTTCGAAACCAAGCTGTTTAGTTTCGAAACCAAACTTCATCTGTTGTCAGATGATATTTGGTTTCGAAATCAACAAGGTTGATTTCAAAACTCTTTGTTCCCTGTTTGAAAATAACCATCAGTTATACTTTTGGTTTTGAAACCAACTGTTTTGGTTTCGAAACCAAATAGCCCATATTCAGTTATTTTTTCTCTTAAAACTATTTTTAAGGAAATTTCAAGTGTGGGAAACACTTTCATGATCTAACCACCTATGGTACTTAGTTTCTCCAAGTCTCTTACCATCCTAGGATGTTTTCCGATAGTGAGTTGAGTTCTTCGGAGCCTTTGTAGATTTCTTCAAACTAATTCGACCCAAGACTCTTTAAACTCTAATTCAAGTTTCAAATACATTCTTGAGTTTACTTTTGATACGAAAATCGACAAACAAAAACACATGAGAAAACTCATAGACCTTACAATCTCCCCCTTTGTCGATTTTGTGAAAAAAACTATTATAAGAGAAACACAACAAAAACAACCCTTCCCCATTACAGCATAATTTCTCTTACAATGAACTCAAAATAAAGAAAGATACAAACTCCCCCATAATATGACATCTAAACTCTAGGAGTAGTCTTTCAAGATTTTCCTACAAAAATTCAAACTCACATCAAAGTAAGGTAGTACTAAAAAAGATAATCCCCTGCAGTGAAAAATAGGAGAATTCAACCACTCCCCCTATGTGTATGAATTCTCTCCCCCATACTCATACAATCTCCCTGCATTTAATCATTCAGAACTATAAGCACTTTTCCCCCTTTTTGTCAGAAATAAACAAAACTGGGAAAACAAATTCCTGCAAGAAGATACATTAAGGCACATATATGGAGAAAGGAAACAAACTACATACTTACTAAATAAAACTTAATCATCTATCATTTATTCAAAGTTTCAAAACCAGATAATAAGGTTTTAGAAAGTAAAAGATGAAGCCGCAAATGAAAAATAAAAGATTAAGTATCATTCACAACTTTGATAAGAAGGAGAAGAGATAGAGAGAGACTGAGAGAAACTAGCTATCATTATCTTCATCATCTAAAGGTATGGTGTCACCACTCTGTGTAGGTTCTTGAACAACAGCTGGATCCTTCGTACAGTGAGGTGTACTCTCATCTCTATCATCACTAGAGGACTCATCATTCTCTGCTTCATCCTCTGGCTCAAATGGGCGATTATGACTTATTTTTTATCTCCCCTCATCAGGCACAGCAGGAATACCCTCAACTCCCACTTTTGCAGCAATAGCATTCACAACTGGAACAAGCAGCTTCATGTATGCTAGAATGGTGTTGGTGGCCTAAGCTTGAGTTACCCGTGCTTGTCTTATGAGTTCTCTCCGAGTAGTCTGTGAAGAGCCAGTCGGTGTAGTGCTAGGAGGAACAGGCTTAGATGGATCAGAACCTACTGCAGGAGCTGGTTCCTCTGTCAACTTTAAGTGCCCTTTAATCCCCTTTACAGTAGAGTCAGAGATGGTGCTCATTGCTTCAAGGGTGGCCTCTTGAGCAGGGATAATACCCCACAGTGAAGAAAGATCCTCTCAATGAGTTTGGGAAATGGAAGCAAGTGAGCTCGGGTGGTGTGCTTGTTGATGGTGATCATTTGATACACAATGAAGTCTGCCATCCTAAGCTTAGTCTTCGTTCCCAAATGATATAAGAACTCGGCCATTGTATCACTAAGCTTACTACGATTCCCTAAACATGGATAGAGATTGGTGGCGACTATGTTTCCCAATACTTTGTGAAACAAGGTACAGCTCTTAGCAGGGAAGTCCTTTTCCCAATCAAATACTTCCCCAGCCAACTCTTCAGTAATGGTATTAGTACCTGGAGTGTACTCTTCATCAGGATCACGAAGAGGTGGGAATCGAACGGCATCCTCATCATATTGGAAATCCAGTAGAGATGCAATGAGAGCACTATCAACCACAAAGTGTTTCCCACAAACCATAGTGGAAAACATGAATCCCTCTTCATCAATATGGTGAAAATTCGAGTAGAATACTTGAACTAGTCTTGAGTAGGCATTCCCTAAACCATTAAACAACCTATCCCAATTTCAGAAATTCAACCTAGAATAAATTTCCTGTAGGATCACATCCTTGTGCCAATTTACTTCTCTTTCAACAACAAGAGAACGCTTTTGGAAGTGTTGGATATAAAGTTTGTAACAATCTGCTGAATAAAACTTCTCTTTTTTTCTAGGGCACACAAAGGATTGGGAGGAACCCGTTGAGGATCTTGGCCTTTTTGGGTTGGTGGAAGTAGGGGAGGAAGAGGTTGGCCATTTTGAAGACATGATTGAATCAAAATGATAGGAAAAACTAGGTTTTCAAGAAGAAAAATAATGAAGAACAAAGGTAGAGGACGTAGGCTTACCAAAAAATGCAAAATCCACGAGAAAGGATCTTTAAAACGCGTGAAAACCTAGCCAAACAATCTAAAATCCTTGAAAACCCTTTCTCTCTTCTTTTGAAACCAAACTAGACGATTAGAAATAAAAATGGTTTCGAAACCCCTTTTAAAAGACCCTTGACAAAAGGCCGAAAATGCAACTGAATTCGTGAGATTCGACGATGATTTCGAAACCAACTTGTTTGGTTTCGAAACTGAAACAAAAAATTATCTTCTGGTGCATTTTTGTTTCCAAACCAACTTGTTTGGTTTTGAAACTGAAACAAAAAAAGGGCTTCAGGTAAGTTTTGGTTTCGAAACCAAGCAGTTCAGTTTCGAAACTGAAAACAAAATTGTCTTCAGGTTTGGTTTCGAAACCAAGTAGTTTTGTTTCGAAACTGAAAACAAAAATGTTTTCAGGTAAGTTTTGGTTTTGAAACCAAACATTTTGGTTTCGAAACTGAAACAAAGATTGTTTCCAGGTCCTTTTTCGTTTCAAAACCAATCATTTTGGTTTTAAAACCGAAATACAAAATCACCAAAATTTTGACATATCACCCATAAAACTCATTTTTGATGAAAATTTTGATGGAATCAAGGTATGTCCAAGATATGTGACCTGTTACGCAAGACTATGAAGAATATAATGCAATTAATGCGCAATTTTTGCAAGCATGAATTTGTTAAACTTATTCGAATAAAGCATTGTTGATTCTCAAAACAAGTAACACCATAATATTCTTATAGATGATCAATGAATGTGTGTGTGTGTGTCGAGAGAACAATATCGTTATGTGAGATCATCCTAGAAGAAAAATAAGATAAGGATGTTCATATTACTGATTTCTTCAAATCTGAACCTTATGCAGCATGAAAGAACCATCTCACTTTGCACCCTATAAAATGACCTTCATGTTTGAGCATAAGATATAACTTTTGAGGTACTCAAGAGCATGAGACATGGATTATCAATAAGACACCAGTATTTTCCTTGAACTTGTAAGCGACTCTTATCCGAGGAGGTACTTCCAAGAAAGTACCCGTATTGGGATCAAGTGAATCACCATGAGGTCAAGATGAAGAAAAGAACATCGAGTTCCCAATCTTTTTGCAGGATCTCACTCTTTTTGATGTTCAAACACCGAGTTCAACATTTTTTACAGGAACTCACTCTTTTGGTGTTTCACAAGCTCAAGTTATTTTTACGAGAGCTTACTATTTTGGTGAAAAATTTCAGCACTTCATTAGAACACTAAATCCTAGAGAGATAGTCCAACCAGCTGGTTCAGTCCATCAATGAATCATGAGCTTTATTTTTAACCCATCCAATGATCCAACTAGGATAAAAATACACTTACTCAAGAGACTCCTTATGTGTACAAGAACCAATAGATCAGTCAAGGGAGTATGTGGATTTAATGTAGAGATTCACAGGCTATATCGAAATAAGGTAAATCAAATCAACTCTGTGAAATCTCTTATATGTTCAAGCATTCTACAAAAGACAGCAATTTGAAATAGGAAGAACACTTGAAAAAACACCTATTAGAATGCAGAGTTTTGAAAGCAAACTAATAAACACAACTCACTCTTCAACCTAAAAAGATATGCAATCCAAATACCGGGAAGGAGTGAGAAGAAAATAATTAGTTACTGACAACCACACCAATAGATCTTCTAAGGAGTTCAAACCTAAGAATGTCTTGAGGTTTTGTAAGTAAATCATCTAATTTTTTTTCGGTATAAGGAACAAACTGAAGACAAATCACCTTGTTTTCAACTAAATCATGAATGAAGTGATATCTTATGTCTATATATTTACTTCTAGAATGTTGTATTGGATTCCTAGCAATATCAATGGCACTGGTATTATCACAAAGCACAATCATAGTATCATGTTCAATGCCATAATCAGATAACATTTGTTTCATCCAAAGCAATCGAGTACAACATAATCCTACAGCAATGTATGTTGCTTCAGCAGTTGTCAAGGATTGAGAATTTTGTTTCTTACTTTGCCATGCTACCAAGTTGTTGATAAACGCAACATTTATTATATTTAATACCTCCATATTTATATTAGCTAGTTAATTATTTTATTCTATTTGAATTAATTAAGTGTATTTTTGGTTGTGTGCAGGGAATATGAGTGGAGCGGTCAAAATGTGTTAAAATCGTTATAATTTACCGAAGTTCGAGGTATATGGAAGAAAAGAGCAATTGAAAGAGTAAAATCAGTTGAAATAATTGTAACACATACACCTAGCACAAATCAGTCCAAACTCAATTTTGTTCCTAAATTCAAGTGGGACCCACCAGTTATTAGATTTTAAATTTGTTAGGAGGAGTTTAAAAGAATAAACCAAGGAGCTGCTTAGTTTTAGATGTCAGTAGAGAAGTAATGAGTTTAAAAAAAAAAACAAAAGAAAGTGTTTTCTTTGGTAAATAGCTGTTGCAGGGAGTTTAGGTCGGTTCAAAACATCTGCTAGGGTTTGTTTTTATTTATTATTATTTCTGCTCTGTTTTTTTGGACGACAGTAGCAGCAGCTGCTGCTGCTTCTTCTTCTTCTTCTTCTTATTGTGGAAAACAGAGAACCAGGGTAAAAAAAAAAACTTCAGCTGCTGCTATCTTCATCTTCTTCACGTTTGTAATCTCAAAAACCCTCTCTTCCTTTGCTTTTTAATTAGTTTTATTTGCTGAATTTGTTTTTGAATCTCATAAATATGAGTAGCTGATTTCTTTCATTGGTTAAGGGTGAAATTCTAAACCCTAGACATGGTTAACCACTAATTAATTTCAGAATTTTCTTTTCATGTTTCTTTTGAAGTTGTTAATATTTCACTGTTATTATTGTCATGAATTGCTGTCTCATTTGTTTAGGTGCGCAACTAGATGAATGTAATAGTTATTTAATTGCTAGTTTAGGGTTTTGATTCGTTTTGTCAAGATTTCTAAACCAAAGTAGCGAATTGTCGTCAACGATTATGGGATATTTTTGTTTGATTGCAAGTGGAATATTACTCAAGTTAAATAAACCGAGCTTGTGTGTTTATTGCTTGATTTAACCTATGTCCTTTATGGATTATTGCTTTCATTAAATTAAATTTAGAGAGCTTGTTCTAGGTTGTTTAATGGAAAGAGATTGAGTGAAGAGCTTGTTTTACTCAACGACAAAGTGGAGACGAATCGAGATAATCGAGCTTGTGATTGTCTTGGGGTTATTAATTTCAAAAAAGAGTGAAAGATAATTCTAATCATTAACTATTAATCATGTTTAGAGGTGGCGAATGATCTCTTAACCATATTTCTCATCATATTTACTTAACCCTTTTAAATTATATTTTTCTTAGATTCTAATTTAGCTAGTTGTTTTCTTTTAATTTGTTTACATATCAAATCAAAGCCAATCCCCCCCAATTTACGTGCAACGTGTTTAGTGTGTCTTTAGAGTGTCTACATAGTCTTAGTTATTTCTATTTAGTTTAAGTAGGTTTTTGAATTTTATTTTTAATCTTTAGTTAGTTTTAGTTAGTTTTGTATCCTAACTTATAAATTAGGAACAATCTTCTGCGGGAATGACCCTTGCTTTCTACTATACTCAATAACGATCTTACTTAATGCAGGGATTTAAGTGATACACCTTTTAGCGTATCAATTTTGGCGCCGCGTTGCCGGGGATTGTTTTTCCTAATTAATTCATTATTCGTTATTTGTTTTCATTTTGTTTTCTATTTTAGTATTTGGTCTAAATAGTTTTTCCTTTTGCATTTGTAGATATTTTTTGAATGAATGTCCGAGCGCGCAATGTAGAGGAGGTAGCTCTCTACAAACCAGCGTCTCTTGATGGATAAATGGGGGTACAAGTCAGGCTGAGGACACTAAGCCAAGCGCTAATTGGGAGGCAACCCAAAGGATGGAGGAAAATTACAGCTGTGGAAAGCACGCCATACTTAGATTTGCTCTCTCTTACTTTTACTCATTATTTGATTCATTGCTTGTTTTATTCATTGCTATTTTTGGGCACTAATTTGCTTCATGATAATCTCTTTCCTTATTCCTATATTTATTTCANAAGCCAATCCCCCCCAATTTACGTGCAACGTGTTTAGTGTGTCTTTAGAGTGTCTACATAGTCTTAGTTATTTCTATTTAGTTTAAGTAGGTTTTTGAATTTTATTTTTAATCTTTAGTTAGTTTTAGTTAGTTTTGTATCCTAACTTATAAATTAGGAACAATCTTCTGCGGGAATGACCCTTGCTTTCTACTATACTCAATAACGATCTTACTTAATGCAGGGATTTAAGTGATACACCTTTTAGCGTATCAATTTTGGCGCCGCGTTGCCGGGGATTGTTTTTCCTAATTAATTCATTATTCGTTATTTGTTTTCATTTTGTTTTCTATTTTAGTATTTGGTCTAAATAGTTTTTCCTTTTGCATTTGTAGATATTTTTTGAATGAATGTCCGAGCGCGCAATGTAGAGGAGGTAGCTCTCTACAAACCAGCGTCTCTTGATGGATAAATGGGGGTACAAGTCAGGCTGAGGACACTAAGCCAAGCGCTAATTGGGAGGCAACCCAAAGGATGGAGGAAAATTACAGCTGTGGAAAGCACGCCATACTTAGATTTGCTCTCTCTTACTTTTACTCATTATTTGATTCATTGCTTGTTTGATTCATTGCTATTTTTGGGCACTAATTTGCTTCATGATAATCTCTTTCCTTATTCCTATATTTATTTCAGCATATCTTTTGTGTCCATGCTATTCATAGATTTATACTTAGGAACATTGAGGACAATGTTTGATTTAAGTTTGGGGGTAAGGGAGAAAAATTAATTTTTTTTCGTGTCTATGAGCTTCAAAATGGAATAGGGTTCATGTTGATGATGTGAATTAGGAGCTTTACGATTTTAACATTGTGATTTTTGGTTTCCTAATAAATTTTGAATTTTTAGTTTATTATACTATCTCTTTGCTAAAAGTTTTTCAAAAATATCGAGTCTTAGAGAAATTCTTGCATATAGCCACATTAGTGTAATCTTAGTGAAGATTGAGCCCAACTAAGAGATCCTGAATAATCATTAGTGGAGACTTATTTTTATTTACCTAGTGTGAGTTTGTTGGCCTTTCATTATCCGTTGAGAGATCTCTTCTGCGCTAATTCTGAGTAGAATGAAGAGCTACTCAATCTCACAGTTATTTTTCGGCACTTTCTTTGATCTCATGAGTGCCATAATTTTTCAACCACTGAGGGTGACATTAGGATTGCAAAAATCTTAATCTTGTAGTCTGAAATGATACATGACATACCTTTCTTGACTTGGTAGATGATAATAGGTAGGTTTCACTTTCATCACCTCTACATCTTTACAATTTCACCCATTATTTCTGAGAAGTGTATAGGGATGATAAAGAAAAGAAAACAAGAAGGACAATGTGTGTATATGTCTTCAATTGAGCTATATCAAGATCAAGTTCTACATGCAAGAAGTGGTGATTTTTCTTCTACAAAAGTATATAAAAAAATGAAAAAGTGAAAATGAAGAAGTCAAATTCAAAATAGTTCAAGTTAAAGAACAACTGAAGAAAAAGTGAAGATGTACAATTCAAGTGGTGTCCGGCTTAAAGATCCAAGGCCCCTATCTTCTCAGAAATCCTACACCCTTCTACCATGTATATTCTACTTCATTCTATTCCACTCATTATATGACCCTATTAGATACTAGGAAAAGAGAGGGTAGATTGTTGATCAGGTGAGAAGTAAAGTGAACATCCCCATCCTCAATGTAGTGGTTAACATTCCTTTCTATGAGATCAGTCCTTAAAAATAGTTCGTTCTTCAATATATATGTGAGTCTTTTATTTTGTGCTTTATTCATACTCGCATATAAGAGTGAAATAATTCTGAATGTTTTATTTTTGAGGGTATAACCGTGAGGCTGAAGTCGAGGCGAAATGTATTAGGAAGGTGATCAAGGTTGTGGTTTTCTCATAACTATAATTACATTTTTGCTGGCTATTTACTTATAACTCATAGACTTGAATATTTGTGAAAGGTTTTTAGTGTCTGGATAGTGTT
>MVGT01000194.1:0-24802 GCA_002174775.1 Macleaya cordata
TGGGAAAATCACAGTCCAGATGAGTTCGATTTTGATCCTTGGTTCGGCAACCACTTCCAATTTTGATCATTGGTTCGGTAACCACAACTATCAATAGTGGGATATCAATCCCTCTGGGAAAATCACAGTCCCGATCAATCCGATTTTGATCCTTAGTTCGGTAACCACTTCTTTATTGTGTATAACATAAATAAGTGCATTAACTATGTGTCAGTATCAATTAATGTTTAGTAAATTCTATTAAACTTCCATTGCACACTAATATCTTAATGTTAATGCATCTGAGCAATAGACAAGATATATGTAAGGCACACAAAAATTTTATCTAGCCATTAAGTAATTAGCAAAATTTACAAAGCAAATTAGGCCAAAGTAGTATCCACCACCCACATACAGACCTATGTAAGACTAAATCCTTAAGCTCTGATACCAATTTGTAACACCTCAAATTCTGAATCACGGGTAAATCCTGAATTCAAGATTAAAAATTTGTATGTTAACTCATCATAAAGGAAAACCAGTTTACATATATATATATATATATCTTTCTTTATAAGTGTACGTAAATGTAGACCATATCATAATGAATTAAGTAAGACATGCACAAAAGTTTAACTTTACTATGATGGTTAAAACGTTATGCATAAAAAATAATTTACTTCATGGTTCAATATCAGACATTTAACCACAATGTTCTAATTTACGTAAATATCCTTGAAATGCATCTTGTAATCTAATAATTATACATTTGTGGACTCCTACCCATTTTTCTTAAGGCAATAGGGGAGGGTACCTGTAAAACAAAAGAAAACACTCCGCCGCCTAAGTTAGAATTGTACCATTTATAGGAAAAATAAATAGTATACCTTTAGCTCATAAATGGTCTAATGTTTATAGTTTGAGAATATTTTATGCTGAACTGTCATTATGGCAGCCTACGTACCCTTTAGGGATCAAGCATTACGTAGTTCATAACTTTAAACAAAATACTTTCAGCTAGGTCTTTATTACAGTTCAGTATCTTTGAATAAATTAAAACTATAGTAAATAAATTTAAATAATTATCAAATTTTAACATAAATAAGATATATTTGTCTAGTTTTCGATACATCAAGCGGATCCTTAATCAGATCTACAATCAAAGAGAAGTAACCAGATAATCAAACATATACCAGAAATTCTACTTATGTAAGGACTTGTCTAAACGAGATAGAATTTAACCAAGGCGAATCATAAATCTAAAAATAGTACTGGTAACCCTTTACCTTTTTCTATGATATATATATATATATATAATCATAAATCTAAAAATAATACTGGTAACCCTTTACTTTTTTCTATGATATATATACGTATATATTAACAAATAATATATGAAATATTTACCAATCTAACGGTAGATCTTTGGTCCACACCCTTTAATTAACCAACTACTTACAATTTAGAGTAGCAACTCCAGCAGGGTTTTCATGATGGATCAAGGTATTTCCTTCACCCAATTGACCTGAAAATTTTACAGTAGTATTTAATATATCCCACAACACTTGTGTAAAAATATTAGACAGATCCAACGGTAGGTTTGAGAGTAATGAATTTCTCATTTCAAACTCGCTATTTTTATTTTTCTAACAAAAATGGCAATTTTTATTGTGATTGGAGTACTTAAACTACTCAAATAAGCTGAGATTTTAACCAAGTATAATTTATTATCTCATCTACATCATACTCAATTTTTAGGACCATCCAATGGTCCAATCTTGAGCAATGGCTAATTTCTTCTTGTCTCTTTTCTTCCTCCTTAGAGTTATTCCAAGGAGAATTAGTAGCTCCTCCTTTGATTTGCTTCTAAATCTAGCATAAAAACTCTCTTTTTGATGTTGAAAATACCTATTTTTCTAATTGAAACCCTCTCTTCCTATTTCTCTCTTCCTATTTCTCTCCTCTTTCTTATCTCCCTCCCCCTTCTTATCTTTACAAACTACCTCTTTATATAGGTGAAAATGGAATCATAAAATTAATGGTGGTGGATTAACCACTACAATGGTGGACTTGCCACCACTTAGTGGTGGTAGACTAACCATCATACTTAGTGGTGGTAGTGATTGTAGTAAATCTACCACTATCTAGTGGTAATGGAGGTGGATGTTAGAAAAAATCTTTATTATTATTATTCTTAGTCAAATATTTAATAAAAAGAGTAAATACTAGAAAACTTTTGTGTACCAAAACTTTGATGTGACTTATGTCCCTAGTTTAATGATTTGAAGACATGTACCAATTAAAATGATCTTGTGGATTAAATCAAAAGTTTTGAGTGAATAAATATTATTCCTTAATAAATTATCCGGATGTACACATTATACTATAATGACCATAAGTCTGAATATCATCTACCATACTATTCTGAATACTAGATTCAAAGAGCTACAACTTCATCAAAAATAGCCCAAGGCCAATTTAGAATATAAGATGTCCAAAAATGAGTTTAAAGTATATTGATGAACATATATACGAAAATATAAATAATAACCTATAAAATGTTGAGTTGTCTTAACCCAAAACAAGTAAAGATGGGTTTAGCCCATTTAACCCATTAGTTTCATTGCCAAGTCCATTACCTGAATTATTAGATTAGCCCATCTAACATATACATAAATATGTATATATAGATCTTATTACAAAAGATGACTATACAAAAGATAATTCAATTTAAGATAAATTCATAATACTAGTTCTCGGGTTAGACCCAAAGCAAATTTGAACTCAAAAATTCAGGGTATTACATGACCATCATACATAACTTGTTTACTTTTTCCCACTTCTTGAAAGTAGCCTTTTCCACATCCGTAGATTCAGCAGTGGGAACAATAGGTTTCGCCTCAGTCAAAATAAAATTAAATTCCAAAAGGCCCAGCTGAAGTGTAATTTGCCTTTTCCAAGTGGAATAGTTGGGACCAGTCAATGGGTCCACCTTGACAGCACAGTTCTGAAAATCCATGTCTAAAAATTTTTCCAAAAATATTTCATGATTTTCCACATAAAATATTATATTTCTTCATGCAAACTTTAAATATTTAAATACTAAACCGATATGAGGGTTAAGTCAGATTAATCAGAGTGAATGATTGTGCATAAAATTACCATTCTATGGGACAGACGTGTGCAACCATCTAATCACACCTTTAGGTAGAGATTTCGATGTGTTATTCGTCCCCCAATTGACTTTAACTGCTTTATATTCATCTAAACAAGTCTAAGGGTTAAGCCGGATTAGTCAGAGTGTATGAAGAAAATTAATATGCTCAAACTTACCACTCTGCGGGACAGACTGGCACAACAATCTAATCACACCTTTGGGCAGTGATTTCAATGTGCTATTAGTCCCCTAATTGGCAACAATTTCCGCGCACAGAACTAACCTAGCACGATCCAGATAAATCCAGACACTATCCTTACCTTTGGGCAAGAGAGTTATCCTTCTCTCTCCTTCACGTGCAGGCTTTTCTGCCCCACTCAATCTATCAGAAAGTTCCTAGACACCTTTGGGTTGAACTAGTTGTTTCTAATAGGTGAGCGCAACTTAGCGATTTTAAAGAGAACTTAATTTCTATATTTAAATAAACATGATATTCATAGGATGGTCACCTTTGGGCAGACAATCTAACCTACTTCAATCATGAGTATTCAAACAACCGCTTTGAGTGTCTATTCCTAAACCCTTATAGGATAGACTTAGATGTTCTTTAAAACTTTCCTTTGAATTTCTACAATTTATCTTTACTTGAGATAACTTTTATAGAAAATTATTTTGTCCGTAAGCTTATTAAAGTTAATATCTCAATTACAATGTAGAATTCCAAGTGTGTAAATAATTGTGTTCTGCATGTCAACTACTATTTACCTCACATTGGCAATTACATAATCTTAAACTTTAAACTTTAAACATGCAATAACACAATTAATCATAATAACATCAAGTAGCATAATGGATTTTAAACTGAACCAAATTAAAATTGGTTCCAAAATTTTTGCCAATAAACTGGAACTTTAAACTATTGACTCACCATCAATATGATTTCATAAGATTATGAAATTCAATAAATTATAGTCTACTAAAAATATTCAGATCAATTGAACCAATGGTTGTTTTTAAATATGTTCTATAAAAGTATAAAACTGAAGTCTACAAAATAAAAATAGACTTCAATAGAAACCAACAAGCATTAGACCTATTCAGTATGAGTTTACCTTTTTCCCCATAAACAAACATACTAGATTTCCAAGTTAACTCAATAGATATCCTTGGTTAGTTAACTCGGTGAATAAACTTAAGAGTTAGGGGGCACCCAAAATCCGAGTCAACTCAGTGGGTCAACTCGGCCCTACCCAAGTCAACTCGGTATCATCTTCATCTTCTTGTAGAAAACCTAACCTTCCTTTTTTATTCTTTATTTTTGTATTACAGGTATAGACGCTAAATTTTCGCACACCCCGGAAAAATACCCATTTTGGCCGCACCTCGGTTTACGTGCGAAATTTAACGAAAAATTGCTTTAATGTGACCAAACAGGCTCCACTCCACTCGTCCAGAATTCGGCCCAAGGCCGGAACAAGAAGAGAACCAAATCTCGAGGAACCCCGAACTCAGAATGGAACCCCAGTTCAGTCGAGGAACCGTAGGATTTTGTTTATTTATTTTTGATCCCTGGGCATCGCCACGTGTCGCGACAGGATTGGCCCACCCCCATTTTTCCGAAATCAATTATTTTTTTGTCAAAAATCAGTTCTTAAAAGAATTTTGCCTAAAAATCAAATTTCAAAATGGTGGGACCCATTTCCATTTTTATAAGGAAAACATAAAAAATAATGAGGTTAAACAAAAAAAAATTTTAAAAAGATTGGGCCACCACGCACATTGCATGCGCTTGTCTCGCATGCAGGGTGGCATGGTGGTCAGCCCTTTTGGGTCTCCCCATGCCCCCTACGCCTGTTTTGGGGAAAGGGAGATTTAGACGGGGGAGGAGATTGAAAAAGAGAGCGGTGGAGAGAGCGCTGGGTAGAACCGGAGAGATAACAGAGATTGAGAGAGAAACAGAGAGAGGGAGACGGGGTAGAGAGAGAGTCGAGATAGAGAAGGGAGAAGAGAAAAAATAGAGAGTGAACCGGGGGGAGATAGAGAGGGCTGATCGGAGCTGAATTTGAGAGAGAGCAAAGAGAAAACAGGGGGAGAAATCGAGGGAGACAGAGGGAGTGATCGAGCTGGAGAGAGTGAAACAAAGAGAGAAAACCGAGAGAGAGAGGAAAGAAGAGAGTCCGAAAAAGATCGAGAGGAACAGAGAGAAGGAGATCGGTGGAGAGTTAGAGAGAAATTGAGAGAGAGAAACCGAGAGATTAAGAATGAAATAGAGGAGAGAAGGAGAAGACAATAGCAGAAGAGCAACAAAAAAAAAAGAAAACGTCTGTAATCAGACGTAAGGAGAGAAGAGGAGAAGAAGAAAAAAGGAAGAGAGGAGAAAAAAAAATTGAACGTGTAACTGACGTCGTGGAGAAGAAGAAGGGAGGATGAGAGAGAAATTTTTTTTTTTTACCAAAAACAAAGAAGCAAAAAATCGTTTTAAAAGAAAAAAACTTTTTTTTAAAAAAAAAATAGAAAAAAGTTTTACAAAAAAAAATAATTTTAGTTATTTTTGTTTTTCCATTCCTTTTCCTCTCATGCATCAACTGTAAAAACAGTTTTGCAAAATCCCAAAGGTTTTGGTTCTCTCCGCTTGGATGTAGAGTGGGGCCCACTTGTCGCTTCCGCCACACATCGACACGAAAGGGGGCGAGATTTCTTACAATCAGGTCGACGGGCTCGTGCCCTACTAGGTGATAATCCTTATCTTCTCTTTTATTTTCGTCCATTATTGAACTCATATCCCATGTGACGAATGGGTGATGTAACAGTGCTTTAATGATTCAATGAAATTTTGCATGCAATTTTGATGGTAAAAATATTACAAATGTAAATTTCATTTCATGTGATTTTAGCATGTATTACGTGATATATGTTAGTTTTGCATGAAATAATTAATAACACGCATGCATGCAACATGATGTTTACGTGAGCATAGGTTGAAATCTACGTATTAAATGTTTTGCATGATGGACGTTCTATAAAATTGATGCATGCATGAAATAAACNAATGGAACCAGTTCAGTCGAGGAATCGTAGGATTTTTTTTTGACCCCTGGGCGTCGCCACGTGTCGCGACAGGATAGGCCGACCCCCATTTTTCCCAAATCAATTATTTTTTGTCAAAAATCAGTTCTTAAAATAATTTTGCCTAGAAATCAAATTTCAAAATGGTGGGACCCATATCCATTTTTATAAGGAAAACATAAAAAATAATGAGGTTAAAAAAAAATTAAAAAAGATTGGGCCACCACGCACATTGCATGCGCTTGTCTCGCATGCAGGGTGGCGTGGTGGACAGCCCTTTTGGGTCTCCCCATGCCCCCCACGCCTATTTTGGGGAGAGGGAGATTTAGACGGGGGAGGAGATTGAAAAAGAGTGCGGTGGAGAGAGCGCTGGGGAGAACCGGAGAGAGAATAGAGATTGAAAGAGAAACAGAGAGAGGGAGACGGGGTAGAGTGAGAGTCGAGAGAGAGAAGGGAGAAGAGAGAAATCAGAGAGAGAATCAGGGGGGGATAGAGAGGGCTGATCGGAGCTGAAGTTGAGAGAGAGCAAAGAAAAAACAGGGAGAGAGGGAGAGAAATGGAGGGAGATAGAGAGAGTGATCGAGCTAGAGAGAGTGAATAGAGAGAGAAAACCGAGAAAGAGAGGAAAGAAGAGAGTTTGAGAAAGATCGAGAGGAACAGAGAGAAGGATATCGGTAGAGAGTTAGAGAGAAATCGAGAGAGAGAAACTGAGAGATTGAGAGTGAAATAGAGGAGAGAGGAGAAGACAGCAGCAGCAGCTGCTACTGTCACGTAGCAGAGCAGAGCAAAAAAAAAGAAAACGTCTGTAATCAGACGTGAGGAGAGAAGATGAGAAGAAGATGAGGAGAAGAAAGAAGGAATAGAGGAAAAAAAATTGAACGTGTAACTGACGTCGTGGAGAAGAAGGGAGGAGGAGAGAGAAAAAAAACAGAAAAACATTTTACAAAAAAAAAAACAATTTTAGTTATTTTTGTTTTTCCATTCCTGTTCCTCTCATGCATCAACTGTAAAAACAATTTTGCAAAATCCCAAAGGTTTTGGTTCTCTCCGCTTGGACGCGGAGTGGGGCCCACTTGTCGCTTCCACCACACATCGACACGAAAGGGGGCGAGATTTCTTGTGCTCGTGCCGACTAGGTGATAATCTTTATCTTCTCTTTTATTTTCTTCCATTATTGAACTCATATCCCATGTGATGAACGGGTGATGTAACGGTGCTTTAATGATTTAATGAAATTTTGCATGTAATTTTGACGGTAAAAATATTGCAAATGTAAATTTTATTTCATGTGATTTTAACATGTATTACGTGATATATGTTAGTTTTGCATGAAATAATTAATGACACGCATGCATGCAATATGATGTTTACGTGAACATGGGTTAAAATCTACGTATTAAATGTTTTGTATGATGGACGTTCTATAACATTGATGCATGTATGAAATAAACAAGCATGTGATAGTGTGGTATTTTTCATATGGAGCATGGTACATCCTCTTCAACATGAGTTAGTACTACCATTTTTGCCACGTTTAATATGATTGATATCGTGCTTACGACATCATCATTTTTGTAAAAACATTTTGCGTAATGAACATTGCTCGCACTCTCGTCTTTGTGTTTAAAGTTTTGAATCATAAGTTGCTTTAATTCGCTTGTTTACTGATTTCAAGTAATTAGTGACTTATATCGGTGTTTTAATTATTTTACCAGTTTTAGATTGAAACATTCAATAAGCCTCTGAATAAGCTATTTTGGGCTTGCGGGCCCATCCCTTCGTGGTGGGCCCACGAGCCCATCCCTTCGTTTCCCCTATTTTTGACCTTCGGGCTCTCTATCGGTTGCTATGAGCTTAAGGGCTCATTTCTCGGGCTCGGGCCTAAGGGCCCGCCTCCCTGGCAGACCCACGGGCCTAGATCCATTTTTTCAAGGCCCAAAGCCGATCACCATCACTCGGGCCATTAGAGCTTATCCTCTTCCTTGTGGGTCCAAGAACCCACATCCTCTCATGTCGGGCCTAAGGGCATGATAACTTGCCAAACCCTAAAAATAAACAATAATAGAGATTAAGGTCTCTAGCTTAGTTCACCCTAGGGTTAGGCTTTGCGTGCTTGTAGCTTTAGGCTGCATTAGCCTAGAATTGTGTGTTGTTTTCGAGAGCGTATAGGGTTTCACTCGATGTGAAATTCCTATTCTACCTTCACCTTTGTTTTATATGTCTTTTTCCAGATGCATCACATTTAGCTTAGAGATTTTCATGCATATAGGGTCAGAGCATCTTTAATCAGATTAGGAATCTTTAGATACCTTCGAGCGATACTAGAGCATAGGACATGCATGATTCGCGTCTCACTGACACGCGCATTTTTCAAGCACACGTGCATTGTGTGATCGCATTTCATCTCCAGGCATGTCCTATGTTGGGCATGACCCCTCTTTCAGATTCACGCCTATGGGCTGAATCTGCTCGTCGTCGTCTTTCAGGTTTACGCCTAAGGGCTGAACCTACCTATCATCGTCTTTGTGACTCTCTGCTTTCGTCGTCTTTGAGAGTCTCTGCATTCGTCGTCTTTGAGATTCACGCCTACGGGATGAATCTGCTTACCATCATCTTTGAGATTCTCTGCTTTCGTCGTTTTGGAGATTCTCTACTATCGTCGTCTTTGAGGTTCACGCCTAAGGGCTGAACCAGCCTACCTTCATCTTCGGGACACTCTACTTTCGTCGTCTTTGAGAGTCCCAACATTCGTCGTCTTTCAGATTCACGCCCAAAAGCGTCTATGAATCTGTTTTTGAGATTCTCAACTTGCGTTGTCTTTGAGGTTCACGCTTAAGGGATGAACCTGCCTACTTCGTCTTCGGGACGCTCTGCTTTTGTCGTCTTTCAGATTCACGCCCAATATCGTCAATAAATCGGCTTTCGTCACCCTTCAGATTCACGCCCAAGAGCGTCCATGAATCTGTTTTCGTCGTTTTTCAGATTCACGCCCAATAGCGTCTATGAATTTGCTTTCGTCATCTTTGTTGGTGCGTGGATACAAAGTACGTCTACGTCACTAGCTTTTTGTCGTCTTTATTTGTGCGTGGATACAAAGTACGTCCACGTCACTTGCTTCTCGTCTTCTTTGGGCACATCCTATGTTGGAGGTGATCCCTCAGTGTATGGTGCATACAACACCATATCACATGTTTGAGTGTACGTGTACACATTGCACGTATCACACCCCTTGTTTGCGCGTGGATACAAAGTACGTCAATGTCACTGTGCTTTTAGCACGTAGGCCTACCGATGGCACGCGTCACTTCCTTTGCTGCATTCAGATAGATGGATGTATGCATCTTTCGCCTCAGAACTATTTGATCATGACACGTAGATTTAGGGGGCTTACTTACTGTAGTGCAGTTGTCTTTGTAGCATAACTTAGTATCGATCATATATTTCTCTAAAAGTCTTTAATCGTGAAGTAGAGGCCGTCCTCACGGACAAGCAGTTGTTGGGTGCCTAACACCTTCCCAACCCGTACCTAGATCCCCTTATCCATTATCTCTGTACAGCAGACCATCTACTTTGGACTATCGCCATGGTTTTCTCGGAAAACTAGATTGAGGTCGATTTTCCAAAATCTCGGGTCCTGATTCCCATAAATCAGGTGGCGACTCCTTACATATCACATTCATACCCCTTCTGAGGTGGGCGAATCCAACTTATGCGTCTCCCACGTGCGAGTCTCTCTCGAGCGTGGTGCGCACCGGATTCTGGCTCCACAGACTGGTGACTCTACTGGGGATTTTAGGGATCTGACTTGAAAAGCAATTAAAGAATTTTAGGGACTTTATGATCATACACTTCTCGGGTTTACACACACACTGCACGCACCCATTCATTTGCATTTGCACTTGAATCTCATATTCTTTGTGATCCTATAGGAAACAAAACCAGTGGTTGCGGTAGGTCTCATCCCGACTGGGTGGTCATATGGGAATAACGACCGAAACTCCACACCCTCCGCCTTGTACTAACAACCAGTCTTCGGGTTGCGAGGTATATACTGCCGAGGTGACCCGAACTTTTACCTGAATATAGAGTCTAGTTGAGCCCTGCATGCATATAGTAGCGGTAGATGTATCCCTAGAATTAACCCAAAGGACTGCATTCATGTCACACAATTTCTGAGGCATAATTCACTGTAGAGGCTTTTTGATTTTGACTAGTTTTCTCTGTGTTTGCAAAAAAAAACAAAAAAAATCCTTTTACTAGGGGCAGTTGTCTGAGAGTCATTCTTCATGGATTTACTCTCTTTAAACCCCTGAGAGCTCAACTCTTTCAAGAGCAAGAGAAATAAAAACTTTGAGAGGAATCCAAGGGCTCTTCTTTCTAGACTAGCCTTCCTCACCCTCAAAGTGACAGCTCATCTAAAGGCAGAAAATGAAAAGAGGAAGAAAATAGAATGAGATACTCATTAAGGGTTCTTCTTTTTAGATTGACCCTCTCGGCCATCTTTCAACAGAGAAAAGCTCGTTCCAAAGTGACATGATAAAGGGAAAGAAATAATCATCTTAACCTAGAGAGCGAAGGGTTCATCTCCCTATATTTACCCTCCTACATCCCTCAAACTATTTAGCTCATTCAGGAGTAAAAGATGAATATTCTTTGAGAGAACTATCCTGAGGATTTTTCTGCTGAAGAATTACTCGTTCAAGTTCCTAAAAAATTTACGGTTCAACTAGGAGCAAAATATACCACAACCACTGGGCGAATCAAATTTCAAAAGTCGGTCTGGGAGTTCAAAGAACTGAGTCAATTGATACATGCTCTCAATTTCAAAAAGAACTTATAGGTCGTTCACGTGCACCAGATGCATGTGTCCAATTTCCAAACATGGCATTTCAAAAAAGGAACCTCATAGGTCATTCACGTGCGCCAGATGCATGTGTCCAATTTCCAAACAATGTAATTTCAAAAAATGTACCCACTGGGTTGTTTACGTACATCAAATATGTACGTGTCTAATTTCAAAAAGAACCTCATAGGTCGTTCACATGCGCCAAATATGTACGTGTCCAATTTCGAAAAGGGACCTCATATGTCGTGCACATGCGCCAAATGCATGTGTCCAATTTCCAAACAATGGAATTTTAAAAAATCTATCCACTGGGTCGTGCACGCACATAAGAGTATGTTTTGTCCATAGTTTTTAAAAAAGGGTAGTTGTATTTGAAAAGAGGTACCTTCCAGGTCACATGCGTGTAAGAGTATGCACGTGTCCCTAAGGGGTTGTGTGAGCTGAAATTCACCTGAAATCTAAACTATATTTTTGGGGCAAGCAAGGTAATCAAGGCCCACATGAAATTTGTTCAAGAATAAATCGGATTACATACTGCTGATAGGGATCAACCATATACATAGAATCCTGTCCCGAACAGCAGATTGTTCCAGGTGTCTACATGATCTTCGAAGAATCAGAGTTGCATGACACGTCAACCTCAAGCTTGAGAAGGATGACTGCCGGGGAGTACATAGCATCCAAAACCCAATGGGCAAATGCGGAAGAATATCGTGCAGCCTTCAAACCTCTGAGCAAGAAGAGGACAGGAGAAGAATACCGCAAATATCTCCCTCCCTGCAAGAAGAGGATGACAGTAGTGCAATTACGAGCGTGCCTTCAGCCTGTTCGAAAGGAAAAGATCACATCTAGCTCAGAGTGACTTATCACACAGGTAACAGAAGCATCTCCTCAAACAATCAATAACCAGGCAGACATCGACCGCGAAAGGTCGAAAGGAGAATCGCCTGAAAGCCTCGCAGGTATGCAATGGGTCTATATGAACTCTGAAAATATGGACCTCCAACCTCATCTCTTTATCCGTTCTGTTAATGATAATCTTGTTGTCGATACTAACCTTTTTGCAGGTAAGTCTCCTGGTGCCACAACATCTGGCACCCCAACAAAAAAAATAACCTGAATCAACCGAGAAAAGGGGCGTCCTCGTCTGAAGAGGAAGAAGTGCAGTCTCCAACAGATTTTGTTTCTGCTTTGAGTTTTCCATTATTTTCAAAAAACCAAAAAATCAAAATATTTTCAAAAACTACAAAAAAATTAAAAATTCAAAAAACCAAAAAGATGTTTTGTGCATAAATGATTTTGAAGAAGCAGTAGGTGACTGGGTCGCTATCCGGGAGGAAATGCCTGAGGAGATCCAGGAATTGCTGGATCGTCATGAAGATAGGTCACCATCGACTGAGGAAGACTCTGAATTAATAAACCTGAGCTCTGAAGACCAACCTCAGTTGGTGAAGATTGGTACCACCTTATCTCCAGATGAACGGGAAGCTATGATAGAGTTGCTAAAGGAGTACAAAGATATCTTTGCTTGGCAATATGAGGACATACAGGACTAGACGCTGAAATGGTGGTTCACAGGCTACCTACTTATCCTGATGCTAAACCAGTTAAATAAAAGCTCGGAAGATTGAGACCAAAATGGACAGTGAAGATCAAAGAAGAAATCACCAAGCAGCTGGATGCAAAGTTCCTGGTCCCAGTTACATATACAGATTAGTTAGTAAACATTGTGTCAGTACCCAAGAAGGATGGAAAAGTTCGAATATGCATTGATTACAGGAACCTCAACAAGGCGAGTCTGAAAGATGACTTCCCATTACCACACATTGACATACTAGTCGACAATGCCGCTGGCCACGGTTTGTTGTCTTTTATGGATGGGTTCTCCGAATACAATTAGTTCAAGATGGCAGAAGAGGACATGTCAAATACATCAATCATTACACCTTGGGGAGTATATTGCTACAGAGTAATGCCGTTCGGACTTAAGAACGCCGGAGCTACTTACCAAAGGGCCATAACCACTCTCTTCCACGACATGATCCACAAGGAATTGGAGGTTTACGTGGACGACATGATTGCCAAATCGGAAAGAAGAGAGGATCACATCAAGGACTTGACCAAACTCTTCAAGCGTCTAAGGAAATTCGGGGTTAAATCAGGGAAATTATTAGGATTCATCGTCAGCCACAGAGGTATCGAAGTCGATCCAGCCAAAGTGAAGGCCATTGCAGATATGCCTCCACCTCGCAACGAAAAAGAGATTCAAGGGTTTCTAGGAAGGATTCAGTACATCAGCAGATTCATAGCTCAACTCACGCCCATTTGTGAGCCCATCTTCAAATTGCTAAGAAAAGATGTTCCCAAGAAATGGACTGAAGATTGCCAGAAGGCATTCGACAGAATTAAAGATTATCTGCTGAGCCCTCCAGTACTGGTCTCGCCTGTCCTGGGAAAACCTTTGATCCTATACATATCTATTACTAACACTGCAGTGGGAGCAGCTCTAGGGCAATATCATAAAGATAGCGGTAAAGAAAGAGCCATTTACTACATCAGCAAGACTTTGTCCAAATATGAGATAAAATACACACCTTTAGAGAAGACTTGCTTCGTGCTGGTGTGGGCCGCGAAAAGGCTCAGACATTACATATTGTCACACTCAATCCAGCTGCTCGCACGGATGGATCCAATCAAATATTTATTTGAGAAGCCAGCATTATCTGGGAGAACTTCTAGGTGGCAGCTGCTTTTATCAGAATTCAACATAGCTTATGTCACACAAAAATCCATAAAAGGGAGAGCAGTAGCTGGCCATCTTGCCGCCCATCCACTTCCAGATAAAACAATAGTGGTAATAGAGTTCCCTGATGAGTACATATTGACAACAGAACTAGAAGAAGCAGAAGAAGTGGCACCTTGGAGAATGTACTTTGATGGAGCCCACAATAAGATAGGCAGAGGAGTAGGGGCAATGCTTGTATCTCCTGAAGGAGTCAGAACACCTATCGCCATCAGATTGGGGTTTCCTTATACGAACAACATAGCAGAGTATGAAGCTTGCATCGCTAGTTTGAAGGCAGCCCTTGCCCTACCAGTCAAAAGATTAATGGTTTACGGAGATTCTCTTTTGATCATTAAGTAAGTTCGGGGTGAGTAGAAGCTGAAGAACGAACAGTTGGTACCCTATCATGAGTACCTCTTAAAATTGGTCAACGAGTTTGATGAAGTCGAATTCCATCATGTATTTAGAAACAAAAACTATTGTGCGAATGCTTTAGCAGTGTTATCATCCTGGCTAACTATCCCGGAAGGAGGTACTGTTCGACCAATTGAGGTAGTCCAAAGAGATGAACCCGTATACTGCTACCAAGCGTAAGAGTTCAAAGAGGAATAGCTTAGCGAGCCTTGGTATGCAGACATCAAAAGGTTCTTAGAGACCCAAGAATATCCAGAAGGCGCGATCAGGAGAGATCGATGGTTTATTAGATCTTGGGCCTCAGGGTTTGCTCTATGTGGAGGTCATATATTCAAGAGATCTTTTGATAACACACTGCTAAGATGCGTAGCCAAAGATGAAGCACTGAACATTCTGGAAGAAGTCTATGCTGGAGTATGTGGTCCACACATGAGTGGTCGAATATTGGCTAAAAAGATCCGCAGGTATGGGTACTACTGGAGAACAATGGATACTGACTGTGCAAAGTTCGTAAGAAAATGTCATAAATGCCAGATACACGGAGATCTGATCCATGTTCCCCCGGCAAACCTAAACTATCTGACATCGCCTTGGCCTTTTTCAACATGGGGGATCGATGTGATAGGCAAGATACTCCCATCTTCATCAAGTGGACGTGACCACATCATCGTCGCAATCGACTATTTTACAAAATGGGTAAAAGCAATCTCGTGTAAAAGTATCAAGTCAGCCCCCACCGCGAAGTTCATACAAAATCACATCATCTGCAGATATGGAGTGCCTCACGAAATCATCTCAGATAATGGTCCAAACTTCATCGGTTCTGAGGTACGCCACTTGTTTGACAAATATAGGATCTAGTACCACAACTCGTCACCTCACAGGCCACAAACTAATGGTGCGGTGGAGGCCGCCAACAAGACATTAGTTAAGATCCTGAAAAAGATGATTGTGACTTATAAGGACTGGAGCGACAAGTTACCCTATGCGTTATGGGCCTATCGCACCTCAATTCGAACGCCAACAGGGGCGACACCATTCTTTCTTGTATACGGAATGGAGGTCGTGCTTCCAATCGAAATGGAAATTCCAACTCTCAGAGTTCTAATGGAAGGGACCGAGTATGAAGCCGATTGGATCCAGTCCAGGGTAGACGCTTTGAACTGCATTGATGAGAAAAGGATGGACGCAGCATGTCATGCACAATCTTACCAACAAAGGATAGCTCGTAGCTTTAACAAGAAAGTCCGACCAAGAAACTTGAGCGTAGGAGACCTTGTGCTTAAGGAAATCAGGCCCGTAGATCATTCTGACGTAAGGGGCAAATTCAAACCCAATTGGGAAGGTCCCTACATCATTAAGAACATCCTTCCAGGGATGGCTGTCCGATTGACATATCTTGATGGGATTGAGCATCAGAGGCCTACAAATGCGGACCAACTCAAGAAGTACTATGCTTAAGGTGACCACTTGACTGTTAAACTAGGGGCAAGTGAAGCCGACAGAGGTCCAAAAATAAGGCATTTTCTTTGGCCGATATCCAAAATTCTAAAAGAACCTAGTTGAAACTTCATTTCTGCTAGAAAATGAGTTTGAGCCTAAGCCTTTTCTTTGTTCATAGCAAATAATCCCCTCTCTAAATCGGAGAGATTTTATCTTCTCGTTTGTACATGTGTTTCTGTCCTAGGCGCAACAATATCCAAAAATCCAAAAAAATCAAATATCAAAAAACCAAAAAAATAAATATAGAAAACCCAAAAAGATCCAAAAAAAATCCAAAAAATTCAAAAAAACCAAAAATCCAAAAAGATAGAAAATCCAAAAAAGTAAGGGGCAGTAGTAAAAAGAGGGAAAACCTTGGAAAGTCAGACTCATCAATTTTTCGAGCCTTTATCCTTTCTTTCCAGCCGACCTAACCACGCTACAACCTAGAAGACCTCATAGACCCTGTGAGCGACACAAGTCTTTGGTCAACGGAAAGGGTGGTGGACCTCCAAAAAACGAAGAAGAGAAAAAAATTCAAGAATAGAATTCGTGGTCTAAAAAATAAAGATTTGAGAAAATTTGATCCGCATTTGTGAGCTTTGAAGTGTAACACCCTCAGAGTCAGAGCACTGGTCGGCAGACACAACTAAAAGAGCAAGCTACAACACGGGTAAAAATGGAGACAATCTTCATCCAGAACAGCGTGACTTCCCAATGGTAACGATATCTATGCTGGACTCAAGTCTCTAGATAAGTTGGTACCCGTCGGATCCAACGAGCGAAGTCAGAGGATAAAGGGTGAAGCAATACAAGGTCAACCAAAGAAAGTGGCGATATGTCGACGTGACTCTTGCTAATCGGGCGAGTATTCATAATCGTATCCAAGCTAAGGGGTCTAATTGCCCTGTTTCTGCACTTTTTCAAAAAATAAAAAATAAAAAACCGTGTCCGGGGGGAGCCTATGAGGATAAATCTAGGACTCTAGGGGCATGATTTGCATGGCTCTAGTTTAGGCGTCTGAGGCAAAACTCCCCAAAGCATAAGAGGGGTTTACAAAATATCGCGCGTCTGTCGTATCGACTTTAGAAAAGATTTTCAAAAGACGCGTATGTTTTATTTTCAAAACCTTGTCTGGCAGGAAGCCTATGAGGAAGAATCTAGGATGCTAGGGGCATGTTTTACATGACTCTAGTTTAGGCATCTGAGGTAAATTTCGCAAAAGACAAACGCATTTTGTTTTAAAAAAAAACGCATGAAGGGTCACAATAGTTGGCATTTGGAAGTCGTCTACTTTGGCGCAATTGATGGGTTTGTTGAACACTAATCGATGAATAAATTGCACAGGTGCACATATTCCAAACTCACTCCATTTATTTCATCTTGTCTATGCCACGACTAACAAGTTTTGCAGGAAAATAGCACCAACGACCCCTTAAAAAAAGAGGGGGGTAAAAGGAAAAAGCCTACAACTAATGAAGCTCCTTTGTTTTCATTTCCAAGCCTACAAGGAAGCCTCGATCAATCCCCCTCATCTCCTCCACGTTTGTTAGCAGTATCCTGGGCAGGTGCTAAAGTAACGAAGGAAGTAGGCCATGAATGGTATCCCTCCACACGTATGGGATTCTTCACTGGAATAGGTGGCTCAATCAATGGTCTCAAGTGCCAAGAGCGAGCGGTGGCAATGATGATACGAGAAGTGACAAGAGCAGGACCAACGAAATGACCAGAAAGATCAAGCACAGGCTAATTAATCCTGTATTGCCCTGGCAATGGGGGAGCACCTCCGTTCGTCTATGTGAAATAGGTACTTTCCAAGAAGCGCAGTGCACAATGTCCGACAACGAACGTCAGGATCCTCACACGGGCGGAAATGGCGAACAAGGTTTTCGATATGAACCCCATTTGGAAGAAAGACATGGTCAAGGGAGTGGTGATAGCGCCCGCCCAAGAAGCGGCTAAAATCTAGACGGGAAACTCCAGCGGGAGGAGGAGTAAAGAGAGGACCGTTAGAGGAAATGCCAAGGATTTTGCTAAATTCCTCGATGGTGGGGCACATGTCGCAGAAACCGAAACAGAAGATATGAAGATCACGGACCCAACAGGTGGTTGCCGCCCTCAAGAGGTCTATGTCCAATTGGAACCCCACAAGGCTAGAAACATGTCCGAGGCGGTGAGCTCAGATGAATGAATTCTCGAAGTCATCAAGATTGTGCACCCAAGCATAGAACGCCTCCATTCTTTCAAAAAAAGGCTACAGAAGAAAGAAAAACGAGATAGAAAAGGATTGGATGAGGAACGAGTTTGCTTAAATCGGAGGGACGAGGAACGAGTTTGCTTAAATCCTCATATGGAAGCACGTGAAAGGTTGGAAAGAGAGCCTACCTCCACTACCCCCATTTATGATGAAGTGGAGTCCAAGAAACTAAAGGCACATATAAGCATGTGATGATTATTTTCTCTCGACGAAAAGTGAGGGGAAGAATGCACAGGGTGCAAGAACGTATTCAATGAGGGAAATGATACAACCAGTTCATCTCTCAGTTTTCAGTCAGTCAAACAAGATCAATGAAAAAGATGAAGTGTTGATATAATTAAGTGGTGTAAAAACCCTAGCACGACGCACGACTCCCTCGGCAATGATCAAACAAGAGATCTCCCCTCGCCATCTGGGTAAACCAAAAATTGCTAAAATGGATCTTTCAAAAAGAAAAATGATCTGATTTTCAAAATCATCTTTCAGACCACACACAACCCGGCAAAATGCCAAAGAATTATGGACCACTCCTCGCCATGGCAAAGTTGGCAGGAGCATGCATGTCCAGCGATTGTCTGACCAAGGACAACAGCACAACGTAAATCTACACACAATCGTAAGGGTCGAACTAGCTCGGAAGCAGACCGGCGAAATTCGTGCCCAATTTCGGCTGACTACGAATGGTTAGCTGAATTCACAACCTAGATCATTGGACCTTTATGTTTGACCATTTCATCGGTGTGCGAAAATCAAGCATCGTCGGCCTCGTCATTCGACCGCAATCGGGGTCTGGCGAGGAGGGGCATCTGTAGACGCCAAATTTTCGCACACCCTGGAAAAATATCAATTTTGGCCGTACCTCGGTTTACATGCAAAATTTAACAAAAAATTGCTTTAATGTGACCAAGCAGGCTCCACTCCACTCGTCCAGAATTTAGCCCAAGGCCGGAACAAGAAGAGAACTAAATCTCGAGGAACCCCGAACTCAGAATGGAACCAGTTCAGTCGAGGAATCGTAGGATTTTTTTTTGACCCCTGGGCGTCGCCACGTGTCGCGACAGGATAGGCCGACCCCCATTTTTCCCAAATCAATTATTTTTTGTCAAAAATCAGTTCTTAAAATAATTTTGCCTAGAAATCAAATTTCAAAATGGTGGGACCCATATCCATTTTTATAAGGAAAACATAAAAAATAATGAGGTTAAAAAAAAATTAAAAAAGATTGGGCCACCACGCACATTGCATGCGCTTGTCTCGCATGCAGGGTGGCGTGGTGGACAGCCCTTTTGGGTCTCCCCATGCCCCCCACGCCTATTTTGGGGAGAGGGAGATTTAGACGGGGGAGGAGATTGAAAAAGAGTGCGGTGGAGAGAGCGCTGGGGAGAACCGGAGAGAGAATAGAGATTGAAAGAGAAACAGAGAGAGGGAGACGGGGTAGAGTGAGAGTCGAGAGAGAGAAGGGAGAAGAGAGAAATCAGAGAGAGAATCAGGGGGGGATAGAGAGGGCTGATCGGAGCTGAAGTTGAGAGAGAGCAAAGAAAAAACAGGGAGAGAGGGAGAGAAATGGAGGGAGATAGAGAGAGTGATCGAGCTAGAGAGAGTGAATAGAGAGAGAAAACCGAGAAAGAGAGGAAAGAAGAGAGTTTGAGAAAGATCGAGAGGAACAGAGAGAAGGATATCGGTAGAGAGTTAGAGAGAAATCGAGAGAGAGAAACTGAGAGATTGAGAGTGAAATAGAGGAGAGAGGAGAAGACAGCAGCAGCAGCTGCTACTGTCACGTAGCAGAGCAGAGCAAAAAAAAAGAAAACGTCTGTAATCAGACGTGAGGAGAGAAGATGAGAAGAAGATGAGGAGAAGAAAGAAGGAATAGAGGAAAAAAAATTGAACGTGTAACTGACGTCGTGGAGAAGAAGGGAGGAGGAGAGAGAAAAAAAACAGAAAAACATTTTACAAAAAAAAAAACAATTTTAGTTATTTTTGTTTTTCCATTCCTGTTCCTCTCATGCATCAACTGTAAAAACAATTTTGCAAAATCCCAAAGGTTTTGGTTCTCTCCGCTTGGACGCGGAGTGGGGCCCACTTGTCGCTTCCACCACACATCGACACGAAAGGGGGCGAGATTTCTTGTGCTCGTGCCGACTAGGTGATAATCTTTATCTTCTCTTTTATTTTCTTCCATTATTGAACTCATATCCCATGTGATGAACGGGTGATGTAACGGTGCTTTAATGATTTAATGAAATTTTGCATGTAATTTTGACGGTAAAAATATTGCAAATGTAAATTTTATTTCATGTGATTTTAACATGTATTACGTGATATATGTTAGTTTTGCATGAAATAATTAATGACACGCATGCATGCAATATGATGTTTACGTGAACATGGGTTAAAATCTACGTATTAAATGTTTTGTATGATGGACGTTCTATAACATTGATGCATGTATGAAATAAACAAGCATGTGATAGTGTGGTATTTTTCATATGGAGCATGGTACATCCTCTTCAACATGAGTTAGTACTACCATTTTTGCCACGTTTAATATGATTGATATCGTGCTTACGACATCATCATTTTTGTAAAAATATTTTTGTGTAATGAACATTGCTTGCACTCTCGTCTTTGAGTTTAAAGTTTTGAATCATAAGTTGCTCTAATTCGCTTGTTTACTGATTTCAAGTAATTAGTGACTTATATCGGTGTTTTAATTATTTTGCCAGTTTTAGATTGAAACATTCAATAAGCCTCTGAATAAGCTATTTTGGGCCTGCGGGCCCATCCCTTCGTGGTGGGCCCACGAGCCCATCCCTTCGTGGTGGGCCCACGGGCCCTCCTTCGTTTCCCCTATTTTCAGCCTTTGGGTTCTCTATCGGTTGTTATGAGCTTAAGGGCTCATTTCTCGGGCTCGGGCCTAAGGGCCCGCCTCCCTGGCAGACCCACGGGCCTAGATCCATTTTTCCAGGGCCCAAAGCCCATCACCATCACTCGGGCCATTAGAGCCTATCCTCTTCCTTGTGGGTCCAAGAACCCACATCCTCTCATGTCGGGCCTAAGGGCCAGATAACTTGCCAAACCCTAAAAACAAACAATAATAGAGATTAAGGTCTCTAGCTTAGTTCACCCTAGGGTTAGGCTTTGTGTGCTTGTAGCGTTAGGTTGCATTAGCCTAGAATTGTGGGTTGTTTTCGAGAGCCTGTAGGGTTTCACTCGATAAGAAATTCCTATTCTACCCTCACCTTTGTTTTACATGTCTTTTCCCAGATGCATCACATTTAGCTTAGAGATTTTCATGCATATAAGGTCAGAGCATCCTTAATCAGATTAAGAATCTTTAGATACCTTCGAGCGATACTAGAGCATAGGACATGCATCATTCGCGTCTCACCGACGCCCACATTTCTCAGGTACACATGCCTTGTGTGATCGCATTTCATCTCCGGGCATGTCCTATATTGGACATGACCCCTCTTTCAGATTCACGCCTACGGGCTGAATCTGCTCGTCGTCGTCTTTCAGGTTCATGCCTAAGGGCTGAACCTGCCTATCATCGTCTTTGCGACTCTCTGCTTTCGTCGTCTTTGAGAGTCTCTGCATTCGTCGTCGTTGAGATTCACGCCTACGGGATGAATCTGCTTACCATCATCTTTGAGATTCTCTGCTTTCGTCGTCTTGGAGATTCCTACTATCCTCGTCTTTGAGGTTCACACCTGTAATACCCCAAGAAATTCCATAGTGTGAATATTCTACACTTAGCCAACATAATTAAGTTAGTATAAAAGTATGCCTATTTGGGTGAATATTGATTTGAAAAATAAATTTCTCATATGCATGGAAACTCATAATGTACTTTAAGAGAGTTATCTCTAAAAAAAAAAAATTTAATTAATTAAATAAAATATTTTTTATTAGCACATGGGCTGCTGCTACAGTAGCCGGCGGCTTCTACTATAGCAGCACTTAAAAAAATAATAATAAAATATTTAATTAAAAAAATATTTTTGAAAGAAATAATAATAAACAAAATTTCTTATATAAACCCCTAATTCCTTACCATTTCTCCTCACAATCATCTCCCCTTTCTTCCCTTCTCTCTCCTACTTATACTAACTCTTTCTCCAATCTTCCCTCATATCTCTCTCTTAATAACATGTCTCCATTTTACTTTTCATTTTATATCCTATTTAATTACATAAGGTTGATTTTACAAATATCAACAAGGTTATGGAAATTCAATGTTCTACACCATTGAATTGGAGATAGCGAATAAGGTAGGTGGGATCCCTACTATAAACAAAATCAAATTTTATATTTTTGTTATGAAATTGCATATAAATGTATTTAGCTTGCATGATTACATTTAATTATTTAATGCAAGGGTTGAGTTTTTATTCATAAGAAAAATGAATTAAAGGAAGTTTAATAATAACTTGTCATCTAGATTAAAAACAAATCTAGATGGTATCGGTAATTGGAGACCCCCATATCACCTGCAGGTACCATTGAGTTCCGACTTGAGGAGACGGTAGACACCGATAAAATGGACCTAAAATAATTGTTAATTATTTAAAAAGAAAAATCTCTTTTTGATGCATTAATATGGTGATTTTTGAATGTTTCAAATCTAGTATTTTTAGATAATTTGCACCTACTGAGTTTTACTTACCCCTAAATTCCCCCCGCAGGTTACGTTGAGGGTGAAGGATTCAAAGATGTACAAATTAAGAAGTAAATAGTTTGTGTTATCAAATTTGTATAAATATAGCTGATGAATTAAACTACTATTCTATCACTTGGGATAAGGGTTATTTGTATTAATTCTTATTGTTTTAATATTTTTATAAACTTAGTTGCTAAGTTTTAAATTGTATAATTTATATATTAATTTACATTTAATTATCGTCATGAATAATTGAATTAATTACATTTTATATGAAATTGTATAATTCTCGTAATTTATACTGTCAGATTTATAAAATAGTATTTTTGGACATGTTCCGGTCAAAATTGAGCCGAGTCTATTTCTGACAAACATATAGATCTCGATTTTTCCTTTTCAAAAAGGTATTATACCATGTATTTCTAATTTCGAGTTAGAGAGTAATTTATCTTCAAAGTTACTGATTTTACAAAAATTGTTAAAAAGCTAAAAATTATATTTTCTGATTTTTTCACGTCCGTATCAGTACTTTGGATGCATATTTGGGCCCTTTATTTTCAGAATTGGCCTCGGTCTATTTCTGATGAAATTGTAGATCTGTGAATCTAGTTTTTAGAATGGATTTATTTGTAAAATTACGATTTACGGTTCAGTAGATATGTCTATTTTAATCAACTGTATGCAGTTGATACGAAAATTATTTTTAAACATTACATTTTTATTTTTCTTTTACTTGGACCTGACTTTAAGGTAACCAATGTTGACTAAAGTAGACCATTAATAAAATATTTTTAAATTCATTTTCTTTGAAAAGTTAAGTATATGAGTTTTATTCTGTATTTTTTCTTACATATCTATTACACTAATCACGCCTTGGTTTTCGGACTCGGCAAATCGGGTCGGATTTAGAGTACCGAAAATCAGGGTGTGACAGCTTAGTATTAGAGCACAAGTTCCTGATTTCTTGGGCTTGTGAGTTCTAAACTTTCATTATATTATAAAATTTTCTTTCATAACAAAATTATTTTTGTTTTATTTTCTCGTATAAAAAAAATTATATGAAAATTCTTTTCTTTTCCTTACTCATTTATTGGATGGAGTAAGAGTGTGTTCAGCTTAGAACGAAAATAAATAGGATAAACCCTGTGTTGTTTGGGGTGGGATAATAACTAAAAATCTTATTATAATACGGTTGATTGTATATAGTTAATAATTAAGGTTTACTGCTAGTAAGACCTTTGTAGAAATTATTTGTTTCATATAGAAGTTATGCGTGAAGCAAGTTGATCGATTTACATAATTATAGAATACATATAGGAAAGTACACTTGAATGGATAGTTAAGTTGATGCTTAATTTTTATATGTATGTTCAATAATATTGAAAGACATGCTTGTATGAATAGTGACGGAGTATATATGAATAGTACCTTGTATACATAAATAATATCGTATACGTGAATAGTATTCGAAGAATAGTAACATACACACGAACAAATAGTGGTGTATAATATACCACGTAAAACTAGATTTACAAAATGAAGTAAATCAAATATTTTAAGTGAAGAATACAAATAAACAATATCGTGTATGAAGAATATTGTAAACATTGCTTCGTATATATAATTAATGTAGTATGTATACATAGATTTTGTATACGTATACATTGTATTAATGAATCAGAATTATGAGTAAATAAATTATTTTCATTACTAAATACACATAGTTTCTATTTAAGATAATTTCTAAATGTATTTATATATATGTGGTCTTTAGCCACAATATGAAATTATGAATCTAGTTTCATATGAGCCCAACTTTTCAGAGTTTGGAGTTCTAAATTTCAAAATGAAGTAATTTTAGTTTGACTGATGCATTCTTGACAATATGCGAATAGTCCAAAGAAAATGATATTTTACATAAAATATTGAGAAATAAAAATATTTTTATTACCTGAAGAGAAACAAGAGTTAAGCATAAAAGTTTTGACTTAGTTTCACCTGATTCTAATAAACAGATTAATCGAAGCAAAATTTCAAAATTTAGTTTTTAAATTTTGGTGTAAAAACAAATTACGAATTTTGGTATACAAGACGGTCAGTATACTTATGACCTATTTTGAATACCTTATGGTCAAAATTAGCTTCAGCCTATTTCA
>MVGT01000192.1:0-10355 GCA_002174775.1 Macleaya cordata
CTTCCCTCCCTCCTAAGTCCTACCCTCCCTCTCTCTCTCTCATTCTCTTCTTCCTCCGTTGCAACTTGTTCCGTTTATTCTATTCTTTTTCAACCTCTCTCTCTCTCTCTCTCTCTCTTTTTGATCTCTCGAGTCTCTGCAGTCAGTCGTCCGGAACTGTAACAAAAAAAAAAAAAATGTCGGAGTATTTTGGTTCGGAGGATCGAAATTTCAGGAAATACGAAGCAAGTCACTTCTCTCTTTCTCTCTTCTTCTTCTTCTTCTGATTGATTTGATTCATTCCTCTCTCTCTCTCTCTCACTCATAGAACAACAGGGTCGAGATTTGTAAAGATCAATCAACTGACAAAAGACGAAGAAGAAGACAACGACGACGACGACGATCGCCATCACCACCAAAACACAGAAGAAACCCCCTGGGATTAATTTGAATTTCTTTGGTTATTGGAAGACTAATTAATAAGAAACCCAATAGTAGATGATTAGCAGTAATAGGAAAGATCGATAAAATAAAGAGTCCTACTTACGAACAGAACAGAACAGAACAGAGCAGAGCAGAGAAAGAGGGATCCGCTTATGGATTTGTTTATCTCTCTATTGATGGTTCTTCTGTTTTTGGTGGGTGCCGGAGAATCGTCTGAGGATGATGTGGTGGGGCTGTTGGCCTTCAAGCGTTCTTCCGTCCAAACAGATCCCAGTGGTTTCTTGAGCACCTGGACTTCTTCTTCTTCTAGTCCTTGCTCCTGGAGGGGAGTCATCTGCTCATCTCCCTCTTCTTCCTCTGAACGACTAGTCATTGCCCTCAATCTCACCAACGCAGGTCTCATAGGTCCTCTCCGCCTTGACCTCCTCACCTCTTTGCCTAACCTCACCCATCTTCATTTAAGCGGGAATTTCTTCTCTGGTGATCTCTCCCTCATCTCCCACAACAACAACAACAGCTCCAGCACCGGCCCATCTCTCCGCCGCTGCAACTTTGAAATCCTTGATTTGTCGTCTAATAACTTCACCGACCCCATCTCTGATACATTCTTAGTCTCTTGCGACCGCCTCACTTCCCTCAATCTCTCCCGCAATTCTGTACCAGGACTACTTGTAGGAAGCAGCAGTAGTAGTAGTAGTTTCGCCGGCTTCGGCTCTTCTCTCCGAGAGCTCGATCTCTCTCGCAATCGGATTTCTGATTACCGCTTCTTCAACTACTCCCTCTCCAATTGCCAGAGTCTGACTCTGCTCAACTTCTCAGACAACAAACTGTCCGGAAAATTTCCCCCCGCCATCTCCTCGTCTTGCCAAAATAGTTTTTCAGCTCTGGACCTCTCCCACAACAACTTGTCCGGGGATTTCTCTTCCAGCATCCGGTTGGGGGACTGTGGCAACCTTACCGTGCTCAACCTCTCCCACAACGTTCTCTCTGGCATTGGATTCCCTCCTAGCCTCACCAACTGCCAGCTCCTCCACACCCTCGACCTCTCTCACAACGCCCTCCACTCCAACATTCCTCCATGGGTTTTGGGGAACCTCAGAAATTTGCAGCAGCTCTCCTTGGCCAACAATCGTTTCTCTGGTGAAATCCCTCCCGATCTTGGTCGGACTTGTGGTTCTCTCCGGCACCTCGATCTTTCCGGTAATATGCTCATCGGGGGATTCCCTTCCACCTTTACCTCGTGCTCTTCTCTGCAGACCCTAAACCTCGGAAACAATCAGTTATCTGGCGACTTCCTAAATACAGTCGTCAGCACCATCCCATCCCTGAGACACCTCTATGTCCCTTTCAACAACATAACTGGTTTTCTCCCTACCTCCTCATTAATCAACTTTACTCAGCTTCAAGTCCTCGACCTCAGTTCTAATAGTTTCAATGGCAGCGTCCCTTCTTCCTTCTGCTCTTCTACTTCTTCTTCTTCTTCTTCCTTGCAAAAAATCCTCTTGGCTAATAACTTCCTGTCAGGTGCAGTGCCTTCAGAACTTGGGAACTGCAAGAACCTCAGGACACTTGATCTTAGCTTCAACAATATAAACGGTTCGATTCCTTCAGAAGTGTGGGAACTTCCCAATCTTACTGATTTGGTTATGTGGGCAAACAATATCACGGGTGAAATCCCAAACACAATCAGCTGTGTGAATGGTGGGAATTTAGAAACTCTGATTCTCAACAACAATCTCATTACCGGAGTCATCCCTGAGTCCCTCGCCACCTGCACCAACCTCATCTGGGTCTCCCTCTCCAGCAACAGGATCAGTGGAGAAATCCCAGCCGGATTTGGGAACCTAAAGAACCTCGCGATTCTCCAGTTGGGGAACAATCTACTTACAGGAGTCATCCCACCTGAGCTGGGGAAGTGTCAGAGTCTGATATGGTTGGATTTGAACAGCAATGGCTTGACAGGGTCCATCCCACCACAACTTGCTGACCAAGCAGGTCTCGTTACCCCGGGCCTCGTCTCTGGTAAGCAGTTTGCATTTGTGAGGAATGAGGGAGGGACTTCTTGCAGAGGAGCAGGAGGACTGGTTGAGTTTGAGGGTGTCAGAACAGATAGGTTGGCAAATCTTCCCACGTTGCACTCCTGCCCCTCGATTAGAATCTACACGGGTATGGCGGTCTACTCATTCGCTAATAATGGCAGCATGATCTACTTAGATCTCTCCTACAATTCCTTGTACGGAAAGATCCCAGACAGTTTTGGGGTCATGTCCTATCTGCAGGTCCTGAATTTAGGACATAATGGACTCACAGGAACTATCCCTGACAGCTTGGGTGGTCTGAAACAGGTCGGGGTCCTGGACCTGTCCCACAATGATCTTGAAGGGTTCGTTCCAGGTTCACTGGGAACCCTTACATTTCTCAGCGATCTGGACGTGTCCAACAACAACCTCACCGGTCCAATTCCTTCTGCAGGCCAGCTGACCACGTTCCCAGCATCCAGATATGAAAACAATTCTGGACTTTGTGGAGTTCCTTTACCCCCTTGCGGTTCTTCTTCATCTGGCCCTGCTGGGTCCCGCCCCAATAATTCCCATGGAAAGAAGCGGTCTTCCATGGCCGGGGGAGTGATCATTGGTATCCTACTTGCTCTGTTCTTTATTATTGGGCTTATGCTTGCTCTGTACAGGATGAAAATTTCGCAGCAGAAGGAGGACCAGAGAGACAAATACATTGAAAGCCTTCCAACCTCCGGAAGCAGTAGCTGGAAACTATCGGGGGTTCTCGAGCCTCTGAGTATCAACGTAGCCACATTTGAGAAGCCCCTGAGGAAGCTGACCTTTGCACACCTGCTTGAAGCCACCAATGGTTTCAGTGCTGACAGCTTGATTGGGTCTGGTGGGTTTGGGGAGGTGTATAAAGCCCAGTTGAGGGACGGGTGCGTCGTGGCAATTAAGAAGTTGATCCAAGTTACGGGTCAGGGAGAGAGAGAATTCACTGCAGAAATGGAGACCATAGGGAAGATCAAGCATCGGAACCTTGTACCCTTGTTGGGTTACTGCAGGATTGGAGAGGAGAGGCTTCTTGTGTACGAGTATATGAAATGGGGAAGCTTAGAGACAGTCCTTCATGAGAGGAGGGGGGCCGGCAAAGGAGGAGGGGTGTGGAATAATAAGCTTGACTGGGCAGCAAGAAGGAAGATTGCCATTGGAGCAGCTAGAGGACTGGCATTCCTTCACCACAGCTGTATACCTCACATAATCCACAGGGACATGAAGTCCAGCAATGTTCTTCTGGATGATAATTTAGAGGCTCGGGTTTCTGATTTTGGGATGGCAAGACTGATGAACGCTCTCGACACTCATCTTAGTGTAAGCACTCTTGCTGGGACTCCCGGTTATGTTCCACCTGAATACTACCAGAGCTTTAGATGTACAACGAAAGGGGACGTCTACAGCTATGGTGTTATATTGCTGGAGCTTCTCTCAGGCAAGAGACCAATTGATCCATCCGTGTTTGGGGATGACAACAACCTTGTCGGGTGGGCGAAGCAGCTACAGAGAGAGAGAAGAAGTAGTGAGATACTTGAACCGGAGCTGCTGATGATGAGTACTAGCAATGGTCAGGAATCCACCCCCGTGGCCGTGGACGAGGCTGAGCTCCATCAATATCTAAAGATTGCTTTTGAATGCTTGGATGACAGGCCGTTCAGACGGCCCACTATGATTCAGGTGATGGCCATGTTTAAGGAGCTTCAGATGGATTCGGAAAGTGATATCCTCGATGGGTTCTCTCTCAAAGAAACAGTACTTATTGAAGAACCACGAGAAAAAGAACCTTAGTTAAAGTTTTGTGAAAATTGAACACGAATTGGACTAAGGTTTTCTTCTTGCGTGGGAGGAGTAGATTTGGTAACTTGGTACGTGAGTTAAGCCTTTAAAACAGTAGTTGGTTAGGGGATGCTATAATTAGTCTTCCCACATTTTGCTTACTGTAAATATAGCACAGAATTAGAAAGAGAAAGAAAGAGAGAGAAATAATTCAATTGATAGGCGAAGTTGAGAGAAGCAGTGTCTGAAACAGAAAAGAACATCTCCCTTATAGCTAGCTATATAGCTAAGGAAATAGAAATGGTGGGTCTCTTTGTTGTTGCTTCACATTTCAGATTCAATCTCTCAGCAAATAGAATTAATTTTCATCTATTATACCCTTTTTTTTTTGGTCCTCCTGTTGTTTCTGCTTCAAATTTCATCACTGTTGTGCTCTAATTACTGTTTCTGTTTTGTTAATAGAAACCTGGGAAATTAAAGGAGAGGATGTGCTTTTTGTGATGTGTGGTTGGAAGCAATAGTAAATAAGTGTTGGAGATTAATACTATACTTATTTATCAATTGGTTCTTGCATGTCTTGTCTGTTTCATTTCCAACTGTGATTATTATTATTATTATTTTTTTTATCAGCTGTGTGATTATGTGATGAATCAATGAAAGAAGGGATAGGATGAGCTCACCATATATACGAATTACTAACTACTAACAAGTGAGTGCTAGCTAGGTTAGGATGTGATAAGCATGAATTAGTAGAAGAAATAACACCTGCGGAGAAAATTCAATTAGTAATGATCATGAGTTTTGTGATGTGATCAAGTATCACAAAGATAGAGTCTAGAAGAGTTTAGAGTCACAGTGTGTCCTGTTTCATTTGTGTTGATTGTGACTTAAATAAGTCAGGAAGTAACACAATATACTTGGGAGTGTTTCAGTCGTGTTTGGCTTCTTGCCAATTGCACGTAATGTAAAATATTATAGTTCTTAACTCTGTAAGTATTGAATTCTCGGACCAAACTTAAGTTGAAATGAAGATCGTTCTAGCTAGAATCATATTGTTTCCTGTCTTCATCTCTTAATGTTCAATGCTTTCCTTCTTTTATTCCTTTTGTAAGGTTAAAGCATTTTGTTGTTGTGTAACTGAAACAATATTTATTCAAGTAGCTCATCACCATTGGATTTTTCTTTTAAAAATGCATCAAGTTTCAATAAAAAAGATGTGATGTATTCCTTCAGAGGACCTGTGAAAACCAATATAGAAATTATTTACAACAAACATCTTCAATTCCTCCTGAAGTAATGTTTCTTCAAATCCTGTCCATGCCAAATTATATTTGCTGCCAAGCACGAAAGTTTTATGCCTTGATGAGTTCTTAACCTTCACTTTAATTATAACTGTTATGCTGAATATTTAAAATATCCGCTTCATGCATGATATTTAAAGCGAAGCCTGTACAAAGCTTCATGAAAAATCGGAAAAAGGTAGGAACTGATAGCCTTGCAACTCTGCTCGATCTGAAGAATAAACAACACTGCCCCTGCCTATGCATGTATATGTGAATTACTGAATTATGCCTATGCTACCTCTGCTACGGGCTTAACTGAAACTAGTTGGCCTTGCCTCTAACCTCACCCTAGCTACCTTACATATTGAAGTTTGGTTCTGTTACTGCATATTTATATATTTATTCTTTTCTGATGTTCATATTCTTGAAAAATCAAGTGATCATTGTGAATAAGTTAGTTCTGACTTCCAAACTGATGAATGTAGCTCGGATCAATGGACCTGATCAGCAGAAAATAGGATGATCCATTAATTTCATTTGCATCAATTTGCTTTTGTCTAAATTGAGAAATATACATGATACAGAAGCATGTGTTGATAGAGCAAATTATGAAATTTGAAGGTTGCTTTGCTATCTAAATTTGGAAGGGATTTAATACAGATCTATATTGCAAGACTTCTCTACTCTCTCTCTTTCTCTCTCTTTTCTGTTCCCTTGTGGGTTTTTACTATCAGCTCACACACTTCTGTTTCATAACCCATATATCACTTAATCTTGCTTCATCAATTTGGTAACTTCTTGGAATCTTGGGTTTGTTTACAAGAGAAAATTCTAAGTCTAAGAATGCTGAATTCGCCGAGAGGTCTTAAAGAAGAAATGGTTTTGATCTATCAGAATTGAGTGTATGACTTTGATGGGTATGTTTATGATGCAATTGGCTGTGTTGCTTTTGACTTGTGCTGCACATAGCTGTTGGGTTAAGGAGTACGAGGGGTTGGAAGCCGATAAGCGATATAGAGAAAGAAGCTGGAAAATGATCACCAGAGCTCAGGAGGAATCAATGGCAAATGCAGCTGAAATTGCAGAGGTTTAGAGCTGAAGAGTTGGATGAGAAAAATGAAGAGCAAATATGAGCAGTGGGTGAAAACTGACATTGAAGGGTGTGTACATACTACATACTTTGGTATGTGAGGCTCTCAATGCCAATGCAGAGCCTAAGTAATACTGTTTTTGTTTTTTTGAAGGGGAAGACTAAGTAATACTGTTGATATATTTGAAATTTGAAATCTACATTTCTCAATTTATATCAAATGAAAAAAAAAAGGTGGGAAACTTACCAAAATAAAAAACAAAACAAAACCAAAAAAAAGTAGAAAGAAAGGAAAGGAAATCATGATGATCAAGCCAAAGACAAAGACCTAGTCCACAAAAGAAAGTTAATAAATAAAGAAAATTCAAAGAGAAGAATCTTAGAGGAACACGTTTGAAAGTGTGTGTGTCTGGACTGGATGTCTTCTTCCTCTTTTCTCACTCTTTTTATTTTAGTCAACAAAAGACACACATTAATTTACGCATTTCTTAAAGTTATAAAACTTGGAAGAAAAAAATTCTTTTATTATATTTAGAAAAAAATTAGAAAGCTAAAAATAAAGGGATTGGCATTTAGCACGCAGGGATTAAGGGGTACTTTAGTGGTATACTTTTTTTCTTCATATTTTTTTTTTGTTTGCTTAAAAAGTTTAGGTTTGCCTTAGATTTGGTTTGGGCTGTGACCGGACTCCCTTTGCACGTGTGGTGTAGACATGTGATGTGAGATACTAAATTTAATTGTATTTATGTTGGAAGAATATATTAATCAAAATATTGTTAGTGTAGCTAGGGATAAAGATATAGAAGGGGAGAAAGATCTATCATGTTTGAGTTGTTGAAATATTGTTAGTGTAGGTTTTGGTATCGAATCCCACAAACAGAATTCATTTTTATAAATTAAGTCCAATTCATCAATACAGGATCAGCTACTTATTAATTTAAAGGAACGTAATATTAATACTAATAATATATAAAGAGAGTTAGGATCGATAACCAATCTTATTTAGCCACGGCGTAGTCAAAGAATTTTTTGTGGAGACTCACATTGAGATGATCTAAAGATTTATTTCTGTGGAGAATGAACTACTCAACATGTAAATCATCTTCGTCGAAAATCACATTATAATAAAACTTCTAACCCCTTAAAAATGTGGTGATTTATGAGTCTTCTATAAATATCGTTAATTTTATACCAATATTTAATATGGTTAATTAGTCATGGATTTGAGGTTTAACCCTAATTTTAGTTTGGGTTTTACTTCCCATCCACCCATTTTTGATTTTGTAAATAAAATCTAATTTTTGTTTTTCTAATATACAGCTGGCACAAGTTTCTTTTTTAGGCTAAAATAATATTAAGTAATCAGGTCATGTCGGTCATGCATGTAGTCCACGTGCACAACTTCACATATGTGTTTGTGTTGGTGTTAACCTCCTCAAGTTAATACTTATCCTAGATATGGATAAACAGAGAAGGAGTTCCATTAGGATATGAGTTTATCATAAACTAATCGTTACATCCTAGTCTTCCTCATCAAGTAAAGCTTTATGTATAAATAATTCAACTATCCATACGGTGTGTGTGTGGAAGAAATATTAAGTAATATCAAATATATTAGTTTATCATGGTATCAGACGGGTCAGATCCTTCAATGGCCAGCTCTACCACCGCTTCCGCTACTACTCCTTCTCCTTCTTCCAACTCCAAATCAATACAATCCACCCATGTGACCCACCTAGTTTCAGTCAAACTTGACGCTCAAAATTTTTTACTCTGGCGTGCTCAATTTCTTCCACTTTTGCGAGGCTATCGTCTAATGGGTTTCGTTGATGGGACTCACCCTTGTCCTCCACGACTCCTCTCCGATGCAACTATGAATCCGACTTATGATGACTGGGTTGAGCAAGATTCCATTCTCCTTGGATGGTTACTGTCATCTCTCTCTGATTCTATTCTTGCCCAAGTCGTTGATTACACCACTTCCCGTGAAGTCTGGGAGGCGATTCAAGCCTCTCTTGCCTCCAAATCTGAAGCTCGACAGATGCAATTGCACTGCGAACTTCAGAACATAAAAAAAGGAGATCGGTCTATGCACGAGTTCATCCTTCGTGTCAAAGCACTTGCCGATCAGCTTGCTACCACTGGTAATAAAATTTCTTCTTCGCAGCTCCGTCAATACATTTTACATGGTTTAGAACCATCTTACAATTCTATTGTCACATCTCTTCAAACAACAATGGCTCAAATGAGTTTTGAGGATTTTCAATCCCACCTACTGTCATATGAGATCCGTTTGCAGTCTCAACAAGCTATCCTGCCATCATCATCCTCGGTTCATGTTGCTGCCCGCTCCAACACGTCTTCATCCTCCATTCCAACATCTTCACAGGCTACACGTCCGTACCAACAGTCTTCTTCGCGGCAATATTCATCTAGAGGGCGTGGATTTGGTCGTGGTAATCCACCACGCCCACGATCCTATACCAGTCCGCAAGGTCCATGTCAGTTATGTGGTCGTCGAAACCATAATGTGTACAATTGTTGGCATCGGTTTGATCCCAACTTTTATCCTCATCAGCAGCTTCCTCAACCACCCACTCTGCGACCTCCTTTTGCTGGTTATCCACCGACCACACCCCTTCCTCCTCTACAAGCATATGTGGCTGCCCCTCCAATGGTTCCTCTTGCTCACTGGTTGGTTGACACAGGTGCCACTCATCATGTCACCGGTGATATGCAGAACCTTCATGTGCCCATGCCTTATGACGGTCCAGATCAGATATGTGTAGGTAACGGTGCTGCCTCCTTCACCCGGTGTCATGGTCCGCAGGTACAATCAACTGCTCCTCTCCCTTCACAGGCACCGACGCCTCAACCTAATCCCAATGATCATCACATGGTTACTAGATCTAAGTTGGGCATCTTTAAACCGAAGAAATTATATGCTGCCACTAAGCACCCCTTGGATGTGCCCGATGACTATGAACCTTCTACTTATGCTCAGGCCGCGCCTCACTCTCATTGGCGCCGTGCAATGGATGAGGAGGTGAATGCCCTTCTTCAGAATGGCACATGGTCCCTCGTCCCACCTCCGTCCAATCATAATATCGTGGGCTGTAAGTGGATTTTTCGTATCAAACGCAAACCCGATGGTTCTGTTGATCGCTACAAAGCCCACCTTGTTGCCAAAGGTTACAGCCAACAGGAGGGAGTTGACTATAAAGAGACATTTAGTCCTGTAGTCAAGCCATGTACGGTTCGTACGGTTCTCTCTATTGCTTTAGCTCAAAATTGGCCTCTCCGGCAACTTGATGTTCAGAATGCCTTTTTAAATGGATTCTTAAGAGAAGAGGTCTATATGCAGCAACCCCCGGGATACACTGATCAGCGCACTCCTAAGTATGTGTGTCGACTTCACAAATCTTTATATGGCCTTAAACAGGCACCAAGGGCGTGGTACCATCGCCTGAATGCTTTCCTTATGCAGCTTGGTTTTATAGGATCAAAGGCGGATTCATCCTTATTTATTCGGACTAACAAGGACTCCGTCACCTATATTCTTATCTATGTTGATGACATTATTGTTACAGGTTCCTCGACTACTGCTCTTCAACAGCTCATCTCAGATCTCAACAGGGCCTTTGCACTAAAGGACCTTGGTGACTTAAATTATTTTTTAGGCATTGAGGCTAGTCGCTCCACTTCGGGATTGTTGTTAACCCAACGAAAGTA
>MVGT01000191.1:0-29368 GCA_002174775.1 Macleaya cordata
CACGTGCCCGCCCACCCAAATATTATGTGGCTCCATCATTGGTTATAAGTACAAGGGTGTGAATTTGCAAGAGAAATAAAGAAACAATTGCAAGTACTAGAAGGTCAACCATCATTAATATACAAGGAGTACACAAGCAACTTCCAGTAATGCACGTCTCTCAAAATATCTCTACAAAATTATGTGGATTGATTGGCTTGTAACCCACGTCTGTTCAAGCATGGCAAATCCCAACTAGTGCATTCAGGCTAAAGGCGTGTTTATTTTTTAGCTGACTCGACATCTGAATTGGGTTGAGTCAGATTTTAGATTGTTTATTTTTTTTTGTTTTTAAATTTATGACTCAATTTAGTCAGCTAAAATATCTGACTTGGATGTCAATGAGTAAGCTATATTTTATAGCTGAATGAAGGGGATAGACATCTGATTCGACCAAAATAAAATTATGCCCCTAATTTTTTTAAAAATGACAACTATTACCCCTATAATCTAAAACTAATTTTGGCCAAAAAAAAATCAATTTTATCTTTTCTATCTCTACTCTATCTCTTCCACGGAAACCCTAGAACATCTTCCAAAATCTAAACCCTCCATAATCGATTTTCCTATATGAAGACAACAAGATCTGTACCCCAGGTTAGTTTCCTCTATTTCTCCTCTCTCTCTCTCTTGTTCTCTTTCTCTCCATCTCTCGTTCTGTAATTTTTTTTTTCTCTCGTCTTCTCTCTATCGGTCTCTCTTTATCTCGATCTCAGATCTGAGATTGATCTCAGTTCTAGATCTTAGATTGGATATGAGATCATAGATCTTACTGTCCGGATCTTAGATTAGTTTTAGTTATAGATCTTAAATTGATACGAGATCTTAGTTCTAGATCTTAGATTGATGAGTTTTTCCTTTTTTATTGTTAAAAGGAGGATTTAGACAAATCTATTTTCAATTTGTTGAGGGGGTAATTTTTTATTTATTTTTTACGAAATAAAAAAGAGAAGAAAAACAAATCATAACTAAAAAGATCTAATGAAGTTTTTTTTTAGATTCAAATGATATGGAGACGTGGTATTTTTTTAAATGATGTTAATGATATAGAGGATGTGGTGGGATACTCGATGATTGAGATGATTTTAATGAAATATATCTGTGATCTTCAAATTTTTTTTTCTTTTTATGTGATGCCATTTATTTCAGTGATCTCAAATTCTTCTTCTTCTTTTTTTAATAATATTAGATAATTGAAAGAAAATGAAGAGAAAAATAAATAAGAACTCCGTATTGTGTTTTTATTATTTGTTAAATACGGGTAAAAATGTCAACATATAATTTAAAAAATAATTCAGATTAAGAAAAAATAAACATGCTTTGTCTAAAATAATTCAGATGACTTAGATTAGATGAGTCAGATTAAGATGAATCGGATAAGGATGAGACAGATTCAGATGTCAGAAAAAAAAAAACACGGCCTACGCTTGAAAAAACTTCGAGGCCCTTGATTTCGATCAGCTGACGGTATAAAATCCACCAATGAATGATCTTGTTTTCACGTTCTAAGAGCATCTCCAATGCAATGTGGATGTGGTAAAATAAGACTATCACATAGGAAAAATACACATCTTTCCATAAAAAACCCTTCAAATGCTAATGTGAACATACAATTTTAAGTTGAGTTGGCAATGAAATGGAATGCTATTGGTGGAATGGATGTGAAAAACGAGGACATTGTGAAGTTGAATGTCTAGAATTTGAAAGAATTAGACATTCAACTTCACAATGTCCTCGTTTTTTACACTAGTGTCTTTCCATTCCACCAATAGCATTTCATTTCATTGCCAACTCAACTTAAAATTGTATGTTCACATTAGCATTTGAAGAGTTTTTTATGGAAAGATGTGTATTTTCCTATGTGGCAGTCTTATTTTACCACATCCACATTGCATTGGAGATGCTCTAAATAAATGGGTGGCATAGACATAAAATCCACCAATGAATGACCTTCTTACACCTTGTACGTAATCCTAAACAAAATACTAATTTATTCCAAAAATTATAAACCCATCAACAATCGGTGTAAAAATAAAGAAAAATAATAGACGGCCCATAAATCAACCAATTTTACCTGAGATTATAAGTTTTAAAAAAATGTGATTTCTGGTGAGGATAATCTACATGGTGAGTAATGGACTATTTTCACCGATAATTAATCATCCATTAGCTCATTTCTACGTGGGCCCACATGTGATCACAAAAACACAACGACAATTTTAACAATGGCAATTAATCCCTACTCTAAAGCTGTGTTTGATGGCATTTGAATTCTATGGAAATGGGTTAGTTCCACAGAAATAATACAAATTTCGTTGTTTGTTTATATTTTTAATTCCACAGAATTGGGAGCCCATTTACTTAAAAGCGTGGCTAATATTCAGTTTTTATGGTTTACAAGCTTCGTGTGTTGCACGTATTTATACGTTGGGCACTTGGGTTTGTTCCTTAATTATAGTTGTAGTTTATTAATATGTCATGTTTTACTTATTTACTGTTATAATGAAGTTATTTAATACTAGAGTTTATTTAGTACCAACTATGCCCTCCATTTGATAAATAATTTGTAATTATATATATGTAATTTGCTAATAGAAAAACACACATAAGAGTATTTTAAGAAGTTTTGGCAAAATAGGCTTCACTCAAGTATTTGCATTATATAGTAGTATAGATAATTAATGGCATATTCGATAAATAATGAGTATCTAAAGGGCATATGATTAATATGAGTTGGAAGAAGAAAAAGGTGTACAAGTGGAATAAAAAGAAGGATAATGCTAAACTTACAGCAAAATCTTACATAATTTCCTACCGAAGGCTAATCCGACGATGAAACTATTTTTCACATATCCTCGTGATTCGCGTCCATCTCAAAGTATGTACCGTAGATTGTGCCTTTGGTAGAAAATTCTTTAGGCTTTTCGGTAAGCCTAGCATCACCGTAAAAAGAATGTGTAAATGTAGCAGGGAGAGAAATTTGTGTGCTCTTAATTTTTTTAAAAAATTTATATTTTTAAAAAGCATTCGTGAAGATCTTCAAAATAAGACTAATCACTAATACAAAATTTTAAAAATAGAAAAAAAAATAATAATTTAGTGTCAAGTACGAAAGGGATGTAGACGACACATGATTGACATGTCGAAGGTATGTCGACATGTGCCGAATGCACGAAATTATATGCTAATATGTGCTATAACATATTAGCACATATGGGTCGTGTGTCGTGCCGAAAATATAAGACAAATTATGGGTCGTGTGTCGTGCCGAAACACGGGTTATCACTAGTATATATCTATTCAATAAAATAGGGCGGTTTTAGAACAAAGAACGCTCTAGATTTGTCATCTCACAAATCTGGGCGATCCTTAATGACTAGGACAAACACATATAACTTCCTAATCAATGGCATATTTGGTAAATAAAAAGTATCGAAAGAGCATAGGATTAGTCTGAATGTAGATAAAAGATGGTATGTACACATGAAGGAGAGAGAAATTTGTCCACTATTTTCTAACAAAAAATGCCGTAACTTTTTATCTATAAAGTGGTTTTTTTACAAAACTTATATTTTTGAAAAATATTCCCAAAGATCTTTAAATGAGACCAGTCACAAATGCCAAAATTTGAAAAAAAAAAGAAAAGAATAGAAAAGAAGTAGTTTGGGTGTTAAGGACGAACAGGGTGCATGCGACACATGGTCGGCATGTCAACATGTGTTGAATGCACTAAAATGCATACTAACACATATGTTAGTGTTGAATGCACTAAAATGCATACAACGAATTATGCGTCGTGCTGAAAATACGGGTTATCGCTAGCATATATATAATCCCCCACTTATGGGGCCCATATGCAATGCATCGGGGACCTGATTTTTGGAGAGGATGTTCTCCTCACTATGTATTTCATCATATTAAAAAATCAGCTCATTCTAAAACTTCTAACCCCCTCAAATTAGCCCTTAAAAAATTTACAAGGTTTAAACTTTTATTTTGACCTTTGATTTAAAACGGGTAGATTTGAGGTTACAAGTTTTAGAACATGGTGATTTCAAGTAACTATATTCTCCTCATCATGTAGATCATTCTCTTCAAAAATCAGCCTCTTGATGCATTCTATGGGGCCTACAATGGGAGTTTTTCTAAGGGGCTATATATATATATAAACATAGGTACTATAAAATAAAGATTTGCGCCCATTAATAATAGCATTTTTTGTGCACCAGTTATCTCCGCCTGGGTCGGGCTTTTTAGCCCAAATCATGAAAGAAAGAAAAAAAACGCCATAGAAGTAGACATAAAAATGGTGTTATTGGGTCCGGCAATACAATTAAGGAAGAATTGTCGGGAAGGACTGAATCTTTCTGGACTAAGAAGGAAGCGAGTGGGGTGACTCCTGTTTAGGCTGGCATTCTTGGAGTTAGGGATGTGTTACGGAAACTTGTTTGTTGGTCAGTTGGGGATGGTCATCAGATTCGAGTGTGGACTGATCCTTGGGTCCCAGGAGTTCCAGGTTTTCGTGTTGATGGGTTTCCATATGCTCAAGATCGAGTTTTTCGAGTGGTTGATCTTTTCATCCCATAGATTAGAATGTGGAATGAGAGTCTTATACACTTTTGTTTCCCTGAACATGAAGCTAAACCTATTCTGAGCATTCGACTATCCCATGATCCATGTGAAGATAAATTGATCTGGACCCCTACTAAGTCTGGTGAGTTTACTACTAAATCAGCTTATATGTGTCTTCTACATGATACTGCGTCAACCTCTTATGCCACAGTTAGTCAGGAGTTTAACTGGAGTAAATTGTGGTCGGTTAAAGGATTGTCTCCACGTATTCAACTGTTTATTTGGCGGTTATTCACTAGTTCTGTTGGGTTGAGAACTACTATTATTAAACATGGGGTGGAAGTTGATCCCATATGTGCAGTTTGTGGACTGCATGATGAATCCTTAGACCACTTGTTCTTATACTGTGATGTAGCAAAAAAGGTTTGGTTTGGTTCCCCTTTAGGAATCCGAGTGGTTGATGATACAGGCACTTTACAAAATCTCCTTTCCTCGTGGCTAGCTAGAGCTGCATCAGTTGAAGTCTTCAAAATGAGTTGCAATATACTTTGGAGCATTTGGAAAGCCCGAAACCAGTGGATCTTTGATAAAGTAGATCTGAACATTCAAAACATCATTCAGCAAGCTTTATTCTCTTATAATAGCACTACACCAAAGTAGCTGATTTGGAACGGTCGAAAAATAGTGTAGGAACGGTTTAAAACCGTTCCAGTACAGGAACGGCTTCTAACCCGTCCCAGTTTGAATTAATCACATTTCTGTCCTTATTCTAAAACAGAATTGAACCGTTCCAATGAAACGGATAAGATAAATCCGTTTTGGGCCGTTCTAGCTCCCAAATGTTACCACTCTTTTCTCTCTCTCTCTCTCTCTCTCTCTTATTTTCTTTCTTTTTCGATTTGAGAAGAGACTCAGATAGAAGAGTCTCTCCTTCTCTGTTTTCCTCTCCTTCTCAGTCTAGGGTTCCTGCTCAGTCGACGATCTAGGGTTTCGAAATCTTGGTAACTTCAAGTACTTTCCCACCGATCTTCTCGGCCGCAGAGGAAAACCTACCAACGAATTGCGCAATCAGATCATCGTAAGCGAGGATTGCAGGATCCACCGGAGCATCATCAATACCATCCGGAGAACTCCCAGGTCAGAATCCAGAAGAAAACGCTTCCAAATGAGCCACAGCTGACTCAAGTCTCTGTATCAACTTCTCATCCATTTCTAGGGTTTGATTTTCGAATCTCAACACTCTTTCTCTCTTTTCTCTCTCTCTCCTCAAATACTGGTGAAGACGGTTCTTAACTTGAACCAAAATGAACCAAATAGAAATTTAACATTGTTATTAATTAGTAAAAGAACCTTGTTGTTGGATTTATTCTGTGTTCTGGTTAAAGCTTCATGATCTTGTTTCAGATTTCATGTATTAGTACTCACGCAGCATAATACAAATTTTTTTTGAAACTAGATTTCCATTAATGAAGAATCTGATACTCCAGCATTATATACATTCAACTTCTTAACTTGCAACTTTTCCATAGTATATCTTAGACGATAGAGCTACCTTCAAAGCAAACAACATAGTTTGATGACTTATTGGTAAAAGCTTTACTGGCATTGGACCAAGTATTGTATTTGATGATGAACCCAATTTTAATTTTCTGACATTAGCGGTAATGCAACCTTTTACTTCCTGCCAATTTTTCTTTATTATTTACTTTTTTGCTATAATAAGGTGGTTTGCTTTTTCTATAGTTTTATCATGGTTGTGGATTTTATGTAAAGGGGGCACATTTTGAGTACCTTTATATGCATTGCAGACGCATTTGTCTTAGCTTGATCATCTCATGATCCCTCTTGCTGGCTGGATTTTGTTTGGTGGGTTTTGATGCCACTCCATCTTGATATGAGATGTGTTATGTATAGGATATATATTGTGAACATGAGGAGATCACATGAAAGTTGGTGAATGATTTAAGTCTGCGATGGTTGATTTTGTAGGAGAACAGTGGGCAAATTTTTTATTTTTTTCCCCTAAAATCCTTGAACTTGCTAAATATGAACAAAATAATATTTTTCTTTGAATATTTAGAGTGCTTATAAATTTTTATTCGGCATTCAGAGCGCTATTCTGGTAATATGCATCATATGAAAATTCATATTTCTTCTTCTCTTTCTCCTTCATAAAAAAAGAAAAAGAAAAAGAAAAACAGAAACTCATATTTCCCTGTTGTGTCTCTGTTTTCATATGTTTTGTTATCCATTTGAGTGTTCAGTTTAGCTGATAGTTAAAGATAGTAGTGTTGATCTGGCCATTATGGCTTACTGCAGAGGGTATTTAATAGTTGAAGATTACTTTATTTGATTGGGACTTTGTTCACCAGCTTCAAGTTAACAATTAAATAGAATATGGCTGGAAAATCTGTCCTGTGTTTGTTGATGATTACCAGGAATTGCATGATTACAATTTTCTACTTGTTAATCACGACCATGTTCATCCTCCCAAATAAAATATCTGTTCATTTGTAGGTAAAGTGGGCGTTAGTGATGTTCTATTATGATCTCTGAATTAAGAGGAAGTGAAGGTAGTTTCATGTCCCTATATTATATAGCTACTGTTTCTGGATATCCTTTTTATCGATCATTAAATTTAATTCAGAGGGTGGATGTGAAAGATCTGGTCTTAAATGAGATTTTGCATTTATGTGATAGCTTATATTCTGTTGTTAGAAAACTACAAGAGGCCTACAAATTGAACAAATTAAGAGGGGAGGGTTACTTTTCTACTTATTATTAATTATATAAGTCGAAAAGTATGAACCTTTTAGAATTGTCAACTGACTGAATTTGTCCTTTTGTTTTCTCATAATATTTGAAGATTCAAGAGTTAGTAGTGCATCCATATATGCCCGTGCCTTGAACTTGTTCAAGAACTGGTGCTCCATATATGCCCGTGCCTACACCAACCCAAATAAATAACAAAAACAGAAAAATTATAGACTGTCGGTGACCCATTAAGAATTCACTGATTAGAAAAAAAAAAAAAAACCTTTTTTTATAAAGGAAAAGAAAAGGCTGGAGCAAAGTGATTTTAATACGGCTAGCTAGCTAGCTAGAGCAGTTGCAACCAAAAAGTAATATGTTGGACACACATAGAGGGCTCCTCAACTGTTTCCTTTAAGAATCAACACACCAAAAAACTATTCAGTCTAGTTGCCAATTTTCATTAACTGCATGTTATTCGGAGGGTGTGACTTTCAAGCCAGCTATGCAATTTGCAAACTTCCCATGCATCTAACTAATCTAATACGAATCACTAATAAACAGCTTCTGTTTTATGTCTTAAAATAATTTGAGAGTTTAAGATTAGATTATTTGTTGTTGTCAAAAAAGAGTTTTCAACCTTAAGTTGGTGCACTACTGCGCATATGCAATTGTGAATGTAGTAAAAAAAAATGGATGCTACATAAGGTAGTATAGAGAATATAACTGCTGCTGCTGCTGCTGCTACAAGTCCTGTCACGACTCTACTACTAGTACTAGTACTAGTACTACTACTACTACTACCGAAGCAGCAGCAGCAACAGCACCTTGCTATTGCCGCAGAATCACCCACCATCTTGCTCTTCTTCGTGTTAATCTTGTTGAAGTTATAGTAGTAGTAGTAGTTGTTGTTGTTGTTCTGAATGTTAATACTATGATTATCAGCCACAAGAATCATGGAGGTTTTGCTGCAACTACTACTTGAGTATTGATGAATTGCAACAACTACTATTAGCCCCCGTCCCCCCAACTACTATTATACTTAATGTTGGTTATTTGCTGAATTATTTATTTGCCTCATGTTATTGTTACTTATGCATAGTTTTTATTCTATAACTTCTGTATTGTGTCTTATATTTGCTTCTGCTTTCAAGGCAATGTGTCAAACAATCTTGAACAATCAAACCAATATTATTCAGACACAATCTACCTCAGCTACACAACAACTCGGTAGGGAATCAACAAGGAGAGAAAGGAAGTGCAACTTAATTGATTGGCGTCGAAATATTGTTGCTACAGGTAGAGTGATTGAGATGGAAGGGCAAACAGTGCATGGGATTCCTCTAAGCGATGAAGACTGCCGAGTTATCTTGGATGCGATCAACCAGCCAAATACTCCATTGTCCATTAGTACTAGCTTTGCTGAAACTCTCGGGGATGTCGGTGTGGGTGGACATACAACTTGGCCAAAAGCTTTTATTAAGTTTTTGTAGACCTTATTTTAGTGATATTATGGTTTTAAAGTTGTACCTAATTTTTTTTAAGGTATTTGCAAGCTAGACTATGGTTTTATGTTTTTGACAATGTTAATTACTTATGTTTTTATGTTTCTAACAATGTTAGTTATTATGGCTTTGTGTTTCTAACAATGGTAGTTATTATGCTAGTTATATTTGTTTCCAATCAAATGCATGTTAATTACTTTAAATTTGCTATTTTATGTTTAGGTTATTTTTCTTGGCTTTGTACAGGTGTCTGTTTCTGCAGTGATGTTAAATTTTTATTGTTGGTACATTGCAACGGTTTTAAAACGTTGCTAAGTAGAAGATTTAGCGACGGTTTTAAACCGTTCTAATTGTGAACAGTTTAGGGACACTAAAAAACCGTGACTAAAGATTTGCGACGCCACTTTTAAGAACGGTTTTAAACTGTTCCAATTGATCTTTGCGACGGTTTTAAACCGTTGCTAAATCTCAAATTTGGTGTAGTGAAGAAATATGTATTCTGCTCAAAGATCAATTGTTAAATGGCATTCACAACACACAATCAAGAAGTGCTAGCATAAATTTATAGAGCATGTAGTATGAAGGAGATTTTTGCATGAATATTAGGTATACAACATTAGACCAAACTTCTTCACAAAATTAAGCAACAGAAAAAGAGACTGTCAAGCCTCATCGTTTTTTCTCCCTTTCAACTTTAGTCTATCTTCTTTTATTTTGACAAGTTAAGCTGGCATTCATCATGAACAATGATTGTTGGCTTGGATCAACATTTTAATAGCTTTACGTACTAACACCAACTGTGCACTGCTGACCAGAAACTAAGTGTTGATCTTTTTCATTCTTGGCCTCATTGTAGTACTCATAACTTCCTGTACTCGAACACCCAGTAATCAAAGCTAATAAAAAGAGTTTTTGTGATTTAGTAGCTTGTAAGACTTATTTCAGACCCAGTCATGGTCCCAACATTCAAAGATAATACCAACTTAGCAAGCTGATAAAATTATTTAGTATATCTTGTAAGAACACAATCCCAAAATATATAATCAAGTGTAGCACCAGAACATACTGAATTCGACACATAATGCTACTACAGTCCTGTTAAAGTTTGCCAACTAAATTAAAGACCTATTTTTCCGTTACAGAACAGTAAGACCAAAAGATGACAGACAAATCATTTTCAACAGATAATTTGGGGTGGTATGCATTTATTGATTCTCCCTATGGCACAAAAACTGTAGCTATTAAGCAAAGAAAGTATCTCAGTTATTAATGAAAATACAAAATCTGTTGCTCCTCAGTAAATAGAAAACTATAGACCTGTTAAAGTTTTCTAGCTCAAAGAAATTGATACCTTAAGACTTACTAATAACAAGCAAATTTAATACGTACATTACATTTGATAAGAAATTTATTAATACATTACTGAAGGTAAACAAGCTAGCATTCAGTAACAAGATTGAATCACACAAAAGAAGCATCCTGAGAAGTTCTGAAACAGAAATGGAGAACAGCAGTTTAGATAGTTCTAGCTTCTACCCTACTAAAAAATATTGATGTTTTTCAGATGGATCACATGCAATGGTGCAAACGTTGCAATTCTTTCTTTATTGTCTGTGGTTCTCCTCTTATGTACTATATTTCTCTCGTACTAATCTAATTCTTTATCTTCTCAAAAAGAAAAAAGAAAAAAAGGCTCCCAGACGTACAAATACTATGAGTGACCACAACCATCCCTTCATCAACACAAACAGAGACTGCCCAGTTAGAGATGCAGAGATGTTCCACCAAGTAGATAGACTTGTCTACTTTTCACAAGCATGTCCTGAAATTGACTATGCATTCAATGTTATTACTAAATAGATGCATTCATCATGGATGCCACACCTTGAGGCAGCACACAATACTAAGGAAACCTCGAGGGTTCTCTGGACCATGTTCTTCCACAACAGAACAAAAACAAATTCCTAGAATCACACATGTAGTTCAACTTCTACATCCTTAGTATCATAATGGGGACTAATTTCCCATAAAACTCCAAAGAATCCAACTGTAACTGAACCAAAATTAACTAAAATATCATCCTATTCACCCTCTAATTAAAAGAAAAAGGAGAAATTTAAAACCAGAGTTAATGCTTACCTGTTACTGTTGATAAAGAAGAGCCATATCCACTCCACAATGTCGGATAATTGAATAGCCTCCAACAGAGAAGTTAATTATGGCCCATCACCAATTACCAAACCTGCTGCTCTCCCACTAAATAGAAAACTGAAGGCCTATTATGGTGGTACAGAACACCAATTATATAGTGAACCATATGTTCTGAAGCCTATGGGCATCACAAAAGAGGCTTTAAAGAAAGAATCTGAGCTCTTCTCTTCATAATCATTGAAGTTTCCTTCTTTTGGGGAGTTTCTAAATGGAGTGAACAGATCATTCTTGTTCTGACCCCCAATCCACCAGATTCTTTAAAGTAAACATATCAAAGTTACACAAAACCACCAACAGTGGACCACATTGAGATTGAAGAATAACTAAGATAAAAAAAAGAAAAGAAATTAGATTTATAAACAGGTTAGCAGTTGATCGGTCAATCACAAGGAAAAAAGAGAGAAAAAACATAAAAATAAAGGCAAGAAATTGAAACAGATTAATTCTCTATGGCTCCCCACTCATCTAGATGAGTAAACTGAGAAAACAGTAATCACAAAAGGAGTATTAATCAAAACAAAACAAAAAAGTATGAATTTAATGCCAAAAAATGGTAGAGTTGTTCTCTACTCTTCAAATTAGGTTGCAATCTTCGTAGTTCAGTACTCCTTACCCTGACTTATTTATCTTTGCACATATATCTTCTTCTTGTCTTGCACCTTTCTCCTAGAGCTTTCAATGAAACAAAGCTGTTCATGTGAGGAACTCCTTGAAAATATTTCAAACCCGTACCATCATCAACCACAAGTTTTTTTAATGTTGCAGTTTTCGGGTCATATCGAAAGAGAATCTTATGATTGTACAACAATAGAACTTCACCACTCTTTGTAAGGGCGAAGGGCTCATACTCATTCTTGTGCTGGCCTTCCCATCTTATTCTGAACTCCCTACTCCAAGTCCAAGACAGGTATTCCTCTTCTTTCATTTTGTAACTAGTACCGTTCTTTGTCTTCTTAAATGACCATATTTCAACACATTCACCTCTCACTTGATGAACAACACACAAACACCTTCCCAACTCCCGGAGTTGAAAACAGTGCTTATACTCATTATAACCAGTAGGAAGGAAACAAGGAGGTGGTGAGACCACGCGGAATTCCTCATCTGCCAAATCAAAGGCCACAATCTTCTGTTCCTTGTTCATCCAATAGAGAGCTCCATTTGCAAGGATACCCGGTGACGGTGGTGGATAAGTTTTTGTATGAATCATTGTCGACAATGACCAAGGGATTTTTCCTTTCTTTCTCCACCCTCTGCCATCGCCTAGAGTGTATACTTGGACTTCTCCAATAGGTCGCTTGCCGCAGTAGTAGATTCTAACAACCTTGTACTCATAATTAGTGGTAGGATGGTAACCGAACCCACACACCATGTGACCTGTCCAATAATCAGTTCTTTTTTTAATGTTGAATCTTGGAAGATTAATGTATTCTCTGGTGATTGGATTAAAGATGTAGACAGGATCATAGATGGGGTATTGGGGTACGGAGAAACAAATCAAACCGTTGCATGAACCAACCATGGCAAACTCGTTTGGTTTGTTGATGGGAGGATGGTTGATCTTTGTAAGTTTCTCATAAGAGTACTTCCCAATCTGATTCTCATCATACTCTCCAAAGTAAAGTCCAACATTTCCTTTATCCTTATCGGAGAAACGAATCAAGAAAAGGAGACCCAGACCCACTTCATCAGAATCAGCATTGAAAATAGAATTGCATTTGTTGTTAAAATTGTGATCATAATCATCAAACTGCGGTAATTGGCGACCAGTTTGTAGGTAAAAATGAGCAAAGGAAGGATTATAGATGATATTTCGCCAGGTTTTGCATACTCGTCTGCACTCAAAGACTAACTCAAATGGTAATCGAGAAAATATGTCAAATATGATCTCCATTGGAAGAAGATTTTCCATCGATCCAATCTCGAACCTATTCTTGGACTCCAATTTCATTCTTTTTCTTTTTTTCTCCATTTTGAACTAGGGTTTTCAAAATCGAAATAGATAATCAATTTCAAGTTTCAACCAGATGATTCACAAACAAATATTGATTATAGTAAAACAGAGTTTATGGAATCAGAGATTCAGGGAACCCTAACACAATTAAGCAAATAAAAGTAGTTCTTATGGCGGGTAACTTAAACGGCGTACATACCCCTTCGCCTCCCTCACTTTCTTTCAACTCAAGCAAACTCGAAAATCCAACCCATGTCAACTTTTTTTTTTCCTTCATTTCTACAGCGCTGCTGTTTGGCCCGACCATATTACAAAACAAATGCGAGATGCTTATGTGGCATAGTGGGTCCCACTACCACATAAGTTGGAAAAAAATACTTTTGGGAGGGGAAAAGTGGTAAGTATCTGGCATTTGTTTTGTAAGATAGGTGGGCCAAAAAGGTTTATTGTTTTTTCTACATTCAAAGAGTCAAATTTCAAAGTTGTCGGGCTGCTTAGCATTCCTCTAACCCAATTACAGCATTCAGGCGAACCCCTATATATATACAACCATAGGGAGGGATAATTGATCCTGGGTACTAAAAAGCCCCTAAAAGACCCCAAGACATTTAGAGCTAAAGTTTACATGGAGATGATCCAAGAATTAATTTTTGGTGGGAATGTTCACCTCACCATAGAGATCATCTTCAAAAAAGTAGCCCACTTAAAAATATTTAACCCTATCAAAATCCAATAAAGAAATAGTTGAAAAACAATTATAAAATAGATAGTATATTTAGCTTTGTTTTCAAACTAATTTTTTATAAATTTTAAAATGGGTTGATTTTTCATGAATGATCATTATGTTAAGGTGAACATCCTTACTAAATATTAGTTTTGAATCACCCCATGTGGTCTAAATATGGGATTTTTTTATGGGCTATAGTATAATAGAATCAAGGAAACTGCTATTTGAACATTGAAACAAATGTTACAATTGTAACATTGGACTGTGGGCCCACATAGTTACACTTCAAGAGTTGAAATTTTGTGAAGTTGTTCTCTTTACTATGCAGATCATCCTTACAAAAAAATCAGCCCATTCTAAAACTTTTAACCCCATAAAAAAATTGACTCTTTTCCTCACCGTTTATTTCTCACTGTTAATTTACAATCAACTTCCGATTAATTTTCGATGGGGTTAGAAGTTTTAGATGGGCTGATTACTATTAAGTCCAAATCTTCCCCAGGAAAAAAAAAAGAAAAGAAAAAGAATCAAATGGCATCCTAGATTCCTAGTGAAATGATGTACTCCAATCCCAATTGGTCAGTGCCACAAATTCAAATTCTTTACAGTGTCAACAGGGTACGTGTAGTAACAACTGAAGAGAACTTAAAATAAAATCCCAACTGCCAAAACCTCAAAACCAAACCTTAATGATACATAACTCAAATTAAGATCCTCGAGGACCTTGCACAAGCCGCCTGAATCCCCATATATATGCAATTTCATTGTTAAACCTTAAAGATTTAGGCCCTGTTTGGTACAGGTGAATATTCACGGTGTACCAAGCAGGGCCTTAGGTTTGATAGTCCGTCTGTTGATGGAGCGGAGAGATCCGAGAGTGTAGCAGTAGATAGCAGAGCTCGTATCTATCTCACGAGTTGAGCAAAAAACGGTGAAAGGTTTATTAGTTTGTAAAACAAATCGAAATTTTAGGCCACAGTTTTATTAATAAACATGTGGCTTAAAGTTATTACTGAATTTGGGTTTCAAAATCAAAAGACCTTCCAACCACAGTTAGGTCGGAAGCGTTGTGGTAAAAAGCTATTTCGGTTTTCGGACTAGAACCTTAAACCACACTTCTACCCCACCCATTAAGCCTCACTTTTTCTTTACTTAATCTTACACCGTATTTACACTGTCGTGTGGGCCCACAACCATATAAGGAAAGTTGTGGTTTATAGCTTCTTCTTTTTTTTATGTGCTAGTGTATGGGCTGAAAAATTATTTCTTAAAAAAATGGGATATATTTACTAATTAGGTCACGTTATATAGCCCACTTGAAAATTCTCTTTGTGGGGCCCACATGAAATGCATTCAGGGGCTAATTTTTGGAGAGGATGATCTATATGATGAGGAGAACATAGTTGTCTGAAACTAGTTTGTTCTAAAACTTCTAACCTCAAATCGAACCATTTTAAATCAACGGTCAAAATAAAAGTTTAAAACTTACAAATTTTTTAAGGACTAATTTGAGGTGGTTAGAAGTTTTAGAACGAACTGATTTTTTAATATGATGAAATATATAGTGAGGAGAACATCATCTCCAAAACTCAGCTCCTAGATGCATTAAAAGTGGGCCTCACAAGCGGAGGGGCTATATAACCTGACCCTTACTAATTTATGAGTTATAAAAACTTACGATGTCAATTATTATATATAATATAATTATGGTTTTTTAGAGTAGAACCTTAAATCACAAAAAGCACTAGATCTGGCAAAAAGTCAGGATTAAAGTCGATTCTAGGTGGGTTGGCAGGTCTGCAAGTCAAAGATTATTAAACCCTAAGTTTATAAACATGTCACTTTTACAAACCCTTACCCTAACAGGAGTGACTGACCCTACCCTGCACATCTGTCGGAAGATCTATTATTTATTAGTCTGTTTGGACAAGGGATTTTAGGGAGGGATTTTGTGGGGACCCGGGATTTTGAGAAAAAATATAACATGATTTTTCCACCAAATCCCTGGTCCCCACAAAATCCCTCCCCCAAATCCCTTGTCCAAACAGACTATATAAGTAATTTTTGCTGTAGTGCTTAGGGATTTAATTAACTTGCTCCGGAAGCTCTCCATATAGTTTGGGATATTTTGTATTTAGGCGCTCTAAAGCTTCGTTTATATTCCCATTCTCCATATAGTTTTTTAGGAGGACCCACAATTGTGTTTCAACCACTAAAAGACAAATGAGTAAGGTATTTCTAACTACCTTAAATCTTTTACATGTTTCATATTATTCTTACACTACGCTTACATATGTATATGGGCCCATGTAGAGATCATTTAGTAGGCTGATTTTTACGCAATGATCTTCTCCTTGTTTGGTTTAGCATCAGCCACTAAACAATCCTCATGTGGGCCCATATGTCAATGTAAATAGAGTGTAAGAGTAAGCAAATGTTGTTAGTTCTAATGCATTATTTTGATATAAACCGAATGTAATGAACAAACCCAACATAAAAAATAAAAAAATACATGCAGCGCATATGCACAGGGCCAGCTCCTTTATTGTAAAAGTGAACGTGATATAGATTAAAAAAATGAGCATGGTTAAAAAAGAAGTTTTTAGTTTCTACTCCCTTGGGTCGTTCGTTTCGAGGAATTGAAATCAATTCCTTCCGAACTGGATGAATGCAAACAAATCACAGGAAATGATCCAAAATTCAATTTTTTAAAAATAAAACAATTTTCATTTCCTCCGACGTAACCTATTTTAATTGCATCTGACGAAGAGTGCAATTGAATTGAGTTCTTGGGAAATGTTTTTCAATTTCTTAAAATAATAAAATTATCCAACAAACAAAAAATCTAAAAATAGATCTAAATCCCCACCACCACCACCTCACCATCACCACTACAGCCGCCGCCACCTCACCACTAGCGCCACCACCATACCACCGCCACCTCTTGAATACATAAACAGAATTTTAAAAATTAAGTAAAAAATTGAATTTTGAACTGCATAAACTGAAAAGATTTTAAAAACTTAGAGGGTATTATAGTAATTTCAGCAATTTTGTGCTCTAATTCCTACATTTAAATACCGATTGATGATTCAATTACTATGTCCACACGTTGAACCGAACGATTTTTAAGAATTACGAAAAATGAGTTTAATTGACTTTCATAAATTCAATTGAAGAGAATTGAATTCCTAAACTCGAAACTGAATTAAGACAAATGTTTTACCTAATATTCACCTTAAACTTTATAATTAATGGAAATCACTCCCTAAAACCTTATAAAAACAAGTCTCATATTGCAATAGACATCATCAACAAACATTCCTAGAAAAAAATACTAGAAATAATCCATCCGTCCATCCATCCATATCCATGGCTGCTTTCAACCCCACTCGCTTAGTTCTTCTTCTCCTCGTCCTCACAAGTCTCTTTGCTCTTCATCAAGGTACTTTGCATTTTACTTTGTTTTTTATCAACTTTATAAATTTCTGTTTTTTTATTTAAAAGGGACACTTTGAACATCTAAATGAAATTTGGAGTAGGTAATCTAAGCTAGAATCAGCCTTATTAGGAGAGAACCAAAAACTCCATGGGCTACTCAATCAAAACTCAGTACATCTATGTGGGTTACTAATGTATTAAACGGTGGGATCCTATTGCTATATACACTCGGGTGCACACGTAAGCCCGAGCGTATATTAAATAGAGAATTTTTAATTAAACAAGTTTTGTGCATGTGAAATTAGACCCTTTTTATTGCGTCCTGAAAAGGAATTAAGAGAAATTAACTTTTAAAATCAACTAATTTTAAGTTGATAAAAAGATACATTATAATAATTAAAAAATTAATTTTTGTTTATTTTTTTTATTTTTTTATAATATGCAGGCAATAAAATTTCTTCCAATTCCGGAAAGCTTGAGGAGGAGGTTGAGGTTGGAGGTGGTAAGATTAAACTAGGTCCATGCATTAGATCGTTCTGTGACGGTAGTTTCTTTAGAAATTGCTGGTGTTGTTTGAAAAACCAAGAATCGTGTTGGGAATCCAAGCAACTATGTTATAAAAAGTGCAGCCCTTAATTAATTTAGCCAAAACAAATGTAGTACTGTAATAAAGCTTTAATAATAAGTACCAAATTTTTAATACTATTTCTATGACTACATCTATTAATTAACTTTTTGTTATTTTCTTGATTTTTTTAGGAAACTAACCATTTTTTTTCATTTCTTTTCTTTTTTTTCTTTCTATTTTGATAAGTATAATACTTATTGGTACACCCAATTTACACCCGCCTATGGCTCCCCTGGAGATGATTTAAAAGCTCTAGAATGGTATCATTTTTTTTTAATGCAATTCATTTACATGGCAATGGAGATCATCCTTTAAAAAATATTAGCCCTTTGAATCATCTTTGTGTAGGTTTTATAGGTCAGTGTAAATTATAAACAAGATATCTAAAATTGGAACCATTATAAGACTAACAACTCCAGTTCTTAGCGATTTTGAAATATGTGGAACCAAAACTACAAAAATCGATTTTAAGGTTCCTAGATAAACGAGTACTCATTGACACCCCTTGCTAGAGAGTAACATATTGAATTTTTTCATTCTTTTCTTTTTTCAAGGTCGTCTCATTATTTGGTCTTTTGCTTTAAAATTAACTAGTCAACTTCCACGCTCAATGCCCATCCTTAGACAATTGTATCCCCGATTTACATAGGTCCTTTTCACATAACGATCCTAGAATTAATTTTCAGTGAGGAGATCATCACCAAAAATCAAATCATTTTAAAACTTCGAGTTCATCAAAAGTTGATTATACATCAATGCTTAAAAATAATTTTACAACTAAATATCTTATGGTACAAGTCCAAAACATGAAAATATCTTAGGGTATAAGTCCCAAACATGAAAATAAATATGTAATACACCAAATTAAAAAAATAAATTTCTTATTCCAATAAACCTTCCCCTGCTCAGTTTTGAAACAGCACTACAAAAATGAATAAAAACAAAAAAAAAATTGACTCTGCGAGAAGGGCATAGGTCTAATTCAGGTCCAATAGAAATTCAAAAAAACAATATCAATCACAAAAGTATCAATGAAAAGGAGTACTGTAAAACTTGTAATCTCTGCCCAGTTAGGTTGCAACCTTTCTGGCTCAGTACTCTGGCCTTCACCTGATCTTATTCATCTTTGCACAAATATCTTCTTCTTGTCTTACACTTTTCTCCTATAGCTTTCAATGAAACAAAGCTATTCATGTGAAGAATTCCTTTAAAAAACCTCAAATCCATAATATCCTCATCTTCCACAAGTTTTTTTAGTGTTGAAGTTTTTGGGTCATAACGAGCGAGAATCCTATGATTGTACCACAATAGAACTTCACCACTCTTTGTAAAGGCGAAAGGCTCGTACTCATTCTCATGCTGGCCTTCCCATGTTATACTCAACTCCCTATTCCAAGTCCAAGCCTGGCCGTTTTCCTCTTTTTCATTCATTTTGTTACTAGTAGTGTTCTTCGTCTTCTTTAATGACCATATGTCCACGCGTTCACCTCTCTCTTGATGAACAACACACAAACTTCCTCCCAACTCCTGGAGTTGAAAACAGTGCTTAGACTTATCATAACCAGCAGGAAGAAAACAAGGCGGCGGTGTGACAATGCAGAATTCCTCATCTGCCAAATCGAACGCCACAATCATCATTTCCTTGTTTAGCCAATAAAGAGATCCATTCGAAAAGATACCCGGTGACGGTGGTGGATACTCATATTCATGATCCAATGTCGACAATGACCAGGAGATCTTCCCTTTGTCTCTCCACCCATTCCCACTGCCAAGAGTATAAACTTCGACACGTCCAAAAGACTGGTCATAGTGATAATTGATCCTAACAACTTTGTACTCATTTGAGGAAGGTTCGAAACCAAATCCGCTCACCATGTGACATTTCCAATGTTCGCATCCCTTTTCTAATGTTGGAAGCAAAACGTATTCTCTGGTGATTGGATTACATATGTAGATAGGATCGAAGATTGGGTATTGGTGTACAGAGAAACAAATCAAACCGTTGCATGAACCAACCATGACATAGCCGATTGGCTTGTTGATGGGAGGGTGGTTGATCTTTTTAAGTGTCTTGTAAGAGAAGTACTGCTCATCAATATTATCATTATCATACTCACCATAGTACATTCGGACGTTGCCTTTATCCTTATCAGATAACCGAATCAAGAAAAGGAGACCCAGACCCAATTTTATACCAGCACCATTAATATTAGAATCCAAGTTGTCGTTATAATTGTGCTTGTCATCATCATTAAGCTGCAGCAATTGGGGACGACTTCGTCGTAAATACAAACGAGCAAAAGAAGGATTATAGATGAGAGTTCGCCAAGTTTTGCATACTCGTCTGCACTCTAAGACAGACTTAAATGGTAAGCGCGAAAATATGTCGATGATGATCTCATCTGGAAGAAGATTTTCAATCGATCTAATGTTATGCTTGGACTCTGCTTTTAGTCGTTTTCTTCTTTTGTCCATTTTGATTTAGGGGATTCAAATTAAGTCAGAAATAGAAATGGAAATCAAATTCACGGTGTGAGATTTTCCAGTCCCTGCAACAGAGAAGTACTAGGTAACAGAGATTCTAGGAATCAAACATAATTAAGTAAACAATTAAAGATAGTTCGAACATACCTGATCTCCTTCCTATCTTCTCTGTCCAACGAACTGAATACAAACGGTCATGCATTCCTCCTCTTTCTTTCTCTCTCTAACTTGGAAAATCCAACCCCATTTTCCTTTCCGTGTCTCTGCATGGGAAAGAGAAAACCCAATTATCATCCGTTCCCATTTTTTCAACTTAAAACCCCCTCTTTTTCTCTCTCTCTCTCTCTCTCTCTCTCTCAACAGTCACCACCTCTCATGAGGGCCAGTTGCAACTGTACATTCAGCCATTGTAACTCTTAATTAAACCGTTTGGGGTTAATTTGGCGGGAACCTATTAATACATAAATCAAACCTACGCTTTTTTTTAAAAACATCTATTAAAATCTTAATTATATATATTTAAATTTGTATTTGGTATTATTCATGCATTATTTGAAAAAGAAAGTTTAAAATATTAATATTTAAATTTCTAATTAAAGTTTATATATCCTTACATTACACGTTAGAGCCATTAAATTTGCTTGTATCCTTGATTTTACATAGGTTCTTTTCAGATAGATTTTTATATAGCTGTATGGAGCCTACATGGAGACGATTCCAGGGTTGATTTTCAGTGTGGATGATTCCTTTTAACATGTAGATCATACTCTCCAAAAATCGTGTCATTCTAAAACTTCTAGACACATCAAAGGTTGATTGGACATTAATGGTGTTTGAAAAATACATTTACAGAATCTAGTAGGGTCTACATGGAGATGATCGAAGTACTGATTTCTTGTGATGATCTACTCACCATCTAAATCATCCACTCTTGAAATCAATATTTGAGTGATAAAACATATTATTTGACTGAGTATTCTTTCTTTCTTTTCTTTTTATTTCAGAGAAAGCCCTAGGTCTAGTAGTGGAGGTAACGGCGGAGAGGTAAGTCTTTTTTTCTTTTTCTTTTACGAGGTTATGGCAGTGAGGTGGTGGTGATGGTGGCGACAGTGGCAGTACTAAGATTGTGCTTGTGGTGGCGGTGGTGATGATGATGGTGGGTGTAATTATTTTTTGTGGTGGGGTATTCAAAATGGGTTGTTCAATTGCTTGGGGTATTTGGAAGGCCTGCAATGGTTGGATTTTTTAACATAAACCAGTTTCTCCTTCCCTTATTGTTTCTAAGGCAGGCTCTAGAGCAGTGGTGCATTTGGAGAATTTGTTGGAAGCGCTATGCTAATGGCAGTGATAGATATATAGGCTGATAGATTTAGATGTGGAGATAGGAGGATGGGATAAGATTTTGTTGAGAAATTGGATAGCTTGATGGTACTCACATTCGAGCATCTTAAATCATGTGCTATTAACATTAATAGTCGTTTGATGAAGGTATTTGAAACACTTCTCCATTCCTTTCATATAACTGTTCTAAATGCATACAAGTCCAAGTATGAGCAGTTTGTGATTTTCTATGCCTGCTCGTGGGCCCGGAAACTTGTGGAGTGAAGTTTGCAATTATGCTTGCTGAAATTTTTGTGTATAAAACTTACCCTCCACTTACCAGAAGCAACGCGGTTGCTTATATAGCTCGCTACTTGTCTGGATGGAAATTTCTGCAATCCTCTGTGATTCTTAGCACATTGAAAAGACTGATAGATTGGTGTATCAAGTACTGTCAAATATTACAGGATGGTGAAGAGAAAATAATAAATCAGGAAGCTCATAGAAGTTTTTATTCTGGATGCCAAGCCATCATGTACGTGTTCTGCTTCGGAATAAGGGCAATGTGGGATGTTCCTCGATCTTCCTCATATTAAATCACAAATTCTTCAATTTACTCTAGTTGTTCTTATTGCAGTAATCTTATTATTTGGATCCATTGAAGGTGTGTCTGCCTTCTGTCGTGGAGGAATTTCTGAGGCAGGCAAAAGCTGCTTCTCTATTTACTGCATCAGAAATTTTCTTTCCAACATTTTGCTCGAAACAGAATTTTCAAAGGCTAACAGTGGAATGGAGAGATTTGATATGTTCTTCCCATTTGACCCATGTTTGTTGAAAAAATGTGACAGATTTATTCAACCAAATTTCGTCTACTGGGTGGAGATTAGAACAACTTATGACGATAATGACAAAGATTTCAGCTGTGCCGAAGATTTCGGAGGTGACGAAGATGATGCCAATGAGCAATTTGGTGACGAGAATTATGATGATTTCTCATATGATGGCATGGGAAGGAGCTTTGATGATCGAGATCTCGATCTTGAAGAGTACGAGGACTCGTTGAAGAAAATGTTAATAACACCCAAGAGCTCTTTGAAATACAATATAGAGGGTGGTTTCAATATCCCAATGAGAATGCCTGCAAGAATCAGACCTTCAACAAGTCCAGAGTCATTGTGATTACTTGCTCTCTTTTTAGTGTTATACTGTGATTAATCCCATGTTCTTTTTTTTAGTTGCCTTTTCTATATTTCCAACTGTGGTCTAAAGCTGTTTTTCTGTAGTGTTGGTTACTAATCCGATGTTCCTTCTTATCTTAGCTAACGCTCTTACTCAAAGACTCCATTCGTAGGTCACATATATGTCTTTCCCTATACATCAGTATAAACTGAGATTCCAGTGAAGTGATATACAGATGTTCCAAGTGGTAGGTAGACTGATCAACTTAGCACACTCATGTCATGCCATCGCCTATGCATCCAATATTATTCGTCAGTTCACGCACTCAACATGGACGCCACACCATGAGGCAGCATAAAGTATAGAAGAAATGATCAGATCAAATTAGAAGTACAAAACACTCCTAAAAACACCCAAGCAGTTCAACTCCTAATTAAAAAGAAAAAAATTTAAACAACGGTTTGTTTCACATCTGTCAATAGCTATTACATACCACCAATGTACTTTTTCAAACACCCAAATTTCTTCTTGCATTGCTTTTCTTGTTTCATTGCTGAACCAGGGTTTTTCTCAAAGTTCATCTTTTCTGTCGAGGACTATATGTCTGTCTAATTTACATTTGTATACACAATTGCTAGCTATTCTGACAAAGTAGACTAATTGATTTCATTACTGAAACTTCAATAACCATGTATCCATTCAAATTTGTTATGTACTGAAGGCTTTTTTAAGTCCCCTTAAATTTCTTTCGTACATTAGGATCATTCTGTACTACAAAAAACATGAGCATGTATTTCAACATCAGACATGCTGCCGATGAACAAATATAACAATACCTCCATACAGTTTACTTAATATAATATAATATATATATATATATATATATATTTGATCTTTTCCTTCTTTTTTGGGGGAGGTTGAGTAGGATAGGACTAGAATGATCGCGGTTGCTTATCTAGCGAGTTACTTGTCTCGAGCGAAATTTCTGCAATCCTCTGTGATTCTTAGCACATTGAAAACACTGGTAGATTGGTGTATTGAGTACTGTCGATTATTACAGGATGGTGAAGAGAGTTTTTACTCTGGATGCCAGGCCATTACGTACGTGCTCTGCTTCCGACTGAGGGCAATGTGGGATGTTCCTCATCTTAAATCACAAATTGTCCAATTTCCTCTAGAACCAATCTTATTACATCACCCTTATTTGGATCCATTGAAGGTGTGTCTGGCCCAATTCCAGATCAATAGAATAGAAGGTATCATATTCACTAAATTCCTAAGGGACTCGCCCGCTTGACTAATAGCCTCTGCCTATTGTGTTATTTTCTACTGATTGCTTGTCATCGGAGGCCCGGGATGGAGATGAGAGATGCAAAACTTGTTCGCCACGGCCATAATCTTCCTAGCGTAGAACAAAGGAAAACAGGTTCCCCAAAAGTGAGATGAAGAAAAGGCCCTGTAAGAAAGAATTCAGCAGTGACGAAGATGATGCCAATGAGAAATTTGGTGACGAGAATTATGACGATTTCTCAGATGATGGCATGGGAAGGAGATTTGAGGATTGAGATCTCGATCTTGAGGAGTTCGAAAACTTGTTGAACAAAATGTTAATAATACGCAAGAATTCTTTGAAATACAATATGGAGGGTGGCTTTAATACCCAATGAGAATACCAGCAAGAATCAGACAACAAGTCCAGAGTCATTGTGATTACTTTGTTTCTTTTAGTGTTATAATGTGAATATTGATTAAGATTTTCATTTCTCTTTTAACTCACTTTTCTTTACTTAATTTTACACCTCAATTCCAGGGGGATGCTATCGCTGCTTGGAGGGGTCGGCTGTAAGTTTTCAAAGAATGAAAAAATCCTTTGGAGCTTGATTCCCCATATCCGGAATTAGATCTTCTGCTCTAAATCCTTCTCCTTCAGTGAGATCAGACCAACAAGCCCAACTATCAACAAAGCAAGCTGGTAATGCTATTTGGTATGTCTTATAAGAACAAAAGGCTAGGAAAAAAATAAACGAAAAGTGTAGCACCAGAACAGATGGAGTATCTGAAAACAAAATGTTAATGCTACAAATGCTTCACCGGCCATTCAAAAACTAAAAAAAATAAAAAATGCACAAGTGTTGCATCAGAATCTGACTCATGCAGCTAACTAATGAACGATTCACCCGTTAAAAACAATCTGTGCAACACATTTAGCCCACCGCATATTACAGAACCTGCTGCTCCAACTAAGTAAAAAGCTATGCCTGTTAAAGTTTGACTATTATTTCTTAAGATGATTCTTTGTAGGAATTTTTTCTTTACATAGTAAAGTACATCATCCCGCCCAAGCTTGCTCAACAAAACTCAGCCTGTTTGAATGATTGGGCTGTGGCGGGCATCAATCTTTTGCGAACTAAAAGGTTATGGAAAACATTTTCGATCAATAGCTAATTTGATTCACTTGTATTGTAAATTTTCATAGAACCAAAAAGTGTTGTTAGCAAATGATTGCTGGAAGACATCTCATGAGCTTTCCTCTTATTGATCCTGGATTTATCTTTCAACTGTGGATCACATTGATAAAGAATTAACTCAGATAAAAATTTTAAATTTGCAAACAGAGTAGTAAATGGTCAGTTTATATACAAAAAACAGTCAATAACATATTCTCTAAACCTTTCCCACTTTGTAACAGAATAAGTTAAATGAGAAAGAGTATTAATCAAGCAAGGACTAGTTATAATATTCAAAAAAGAAAAGAAAAGAAAACTTCAAACTTGATGCTAAAAATAAGTAGAATTGGCTCTATACTGAACTAGTAAGTTTTCAGTACAACTTTTCGACTCTTCTGCTTTGTTAGATTGCAACCATTCTAGCTCTAGTACTCGACCTGATCCGATTGTCTTTACACAAATAACTTGTTAATTCTTCTCCTACACCTTTCTCCTAGAGATTCCAGTGAGACAAAGCTGTTCATGTGTGGAATTGCTTTCATAAAATGCAAACTCATCACAAGCTGTTTTGAAGTTGCAGTTTTCGGGTAATAACGACAAAGAATCTGTTGATTGTACAAAAACAGTACTTCACCGCTCTTTGTAATGGCGATTGGATCATACTCATCTGTGTCCTCGCCTTCCCATTCTATACTGAACTCTCTACTCCAAGCCCAAGAATGGTACTCCTGCTCTTTCATATTGTAAGCATTACTGTTCTTCTTTCTATCCATCTTTAATGACCATATGTCCACACGTTCACCTTTCACTTGATGAACAACGCACAAACAACTTCCCAACTCCCGGAGATGAAAACAATCCGTATCCCAATTATTAACAGCATGAAGGAAACAAGGTGGTGGTGTGACCAAGCGGAATTCCTCATCAGACAAATTTAAGGCCACAATCTTCATATCCTTGTAGTCCATCCAATGAAGTGATCCATTTAAAAGGATACCGCCTAGTGATAGAGGAGAACATCGTAAATCGTATTTGATTTCTCCTTTGTTTCTCCACCCATTGCCATCGCCAAGGGTGTATACCTGGAATTGTCCCATAGAGTGTTTATTGTTGGAGTAGTAGATTCTGACAACCTTATACTGATTAGAAGAAGGATGGTTACCGAATCCACTCACAACGCTAACCTTTTTTTTCTCGAATAATCTTGGTAGTTTTAAGTATTCTTTGGTGATGGGATTACAGATGTAGACAGGATCGTGGGATAACAAGTAGTAGCGAGTGTAGTAGGAATGGTCATAGTGGTACACGTTCTCTGTTACAGCCAAACAAATCAAACCATTGCATGAACCAACCATGGCATATTTGTTCTGTTTGTTGATTGCAGGATTATCCTTGATCATTTTGTTGATTGCAGGATGGTTGATCATTTTAAGTTTATTGACATCATCATACTCTCCATAGTAAAGTCGGACTTTTCCCTTTTGCTGTGAATGCATATCATTTTGGGATGGACGCAAATCACGAGGGTATATGAAAAATAATTCCACCATTGGATGCTTTCGGTAGAAAATTATGTAGGATTTTACGGTAAAATTAGCATTTAGAGGGTTATAAATAATAAATCTCATTTTAAAAAGGGATTTTTTGACTTTAGTCCCCCTTCGATGTTTCAATTAGGGGTTAGTCCCTTTTTATACAGAAATTGGACGTTGATCCCTTTTCTGTCAAGAATCTGTTAAATGGTGCTCATGTGTCAAGTACGTATAGCATTTTGACATTATTACCCCTCACGTGTAAAACACGTAAATCACTTATGTGGGCAAAATATCCTTGCCTGATCCAACGGCTAGGGTATTGCAATATCATTTAATAATCGAACGATCAAAATTTTTTATAAATCTTACCGCTTCGCAGTGGTCATCTCTGCCTATCTTCTTCCCCAACCCTTATAAATAGGGTTTTTGTTGGTTATTGATAAATACTCACAATATACACTTACATCAACTACTCAAATTAGTGTTTTCACCTATCTCTCTCTCAAAAGTGTTAATAAACGAATTGAAGGTTCTCTCATCTCTTTTTATTCGACTTAAATTAGTGGAAATAGGTGGAGGTTGTGAATCTAGCTCCGATTAGTGACAATGGAGTTTCATTGCAAGATTGCTTCAGTTATTTTCATATTAGAAAGGTCTGGTCGACTAGGGTTCAGATGTTTCATCAATAGAAGTCGACGAAGAAAAAAGGGATGCATGTCAAATTTTACCAATTACAGAAGGGAGTTATGTCTGTTAATGGAGATTTACATTAACACATCATATAATGGGGATTTACATCAGAAACTTTAATAAAACGAAATATAATCATCATAAAAAACATAGACATGAAAATCCACAACTAACATAAGTTTATTTCAAATTTTACTTCTACATGGATCATGCAGGGATATTTTGGGTCAAATTATAGGTACCCACATAAGTGATTCACGTGTTTTATACGTGAGGGATAATAATGCCAAAATGCTACACGTGCTTGACACATGAGCACCACTTAACAGATTCTTAACAGAAAAGGGATCAACGTCCAATTTCTGTATAAAAAGGGACTAACTCCTAATTGAAACATCGAAGAGGGACTAAAGTCAAAAAATCCCTTTTAAAAAAAGTAACATTGTGATGGCCAACTTGGTTGGTTGGTTGGAGACACTCTTTATAATTTGGAGGTCTTGGGTTCAGGGGCGGAACCAGGAATTTATATTGGGGTGGGCTGAATTTTTTTTATGAGAAGGGCTAAAGTTAATACCTAATAATCAACTGTAAATTTAACCCATTTATAGTTAGAATAACAACCGCCACCACGCTATACATGATGAGGATATCATCACCATAAAAATTCATTCATCAAATCATCTCTACATGGACCCACAGACAAGTTTCAGTAGAGTGTAAGAATAAAATAGGTATTAGGTGGCCACATTTAAGACGACCCATAGGCTAATGTGATCTAAAACGATGAGAAGATCATCTTCATATCAACAAAAAAATAATAATAATCCCTTAGATCAACTCCATGTTAACTGTTAGGTGTAAACTAAGTGTAATTATTATAGAAATAAAAGTGCAGGTCATGATCGGTATTAAGTAAAAATAAACAGTTTATCCATAGGTTTTGAAAAATGGTATGCAAGACTTTGACATCTCCAACGGCTTAATTTGAAGCCTTATAGGAGTCGTATATATAACATAAGATTTGTAGTTGCCCCACATTAATTTGACAAATAGGATGTGGCTATTTGTAGTCACAAAAAAGAATATTCACACTATATTTTACCAAATTCATATGGAGCCCACTACAAATTAATTGTAATGACTGCACTCCTACAACTACAACCAAATCACATAAAATGGAATTTTGGCCAGTTCACTGTATACCAAACACGACCAAAGTGTCAAACTCAATTAAGTCTTTTTTTCGCTTCGAACATATACCTTAAAACAAAAGAAGAGAGAAAGAAAGATAACGGAACTACTTGAGACCAATAAGTTTAGGTACTGAACCTAAACAAAATTGATGTGGGTCTACTTGGATTGTATCCAAGGACTAAAATTTGGAGAAGACATTCTCCTCACAATGTAGATCATCTTTATAAAAAAAATAAGCTAATTCTAAAACTTCTAACCCTATCAAAATTTAATTGGAAGTCATCACCGTTGATTCTTAATCGTTCATTTTCAATCAAAGTTCCAGTTAAATTTTTTTGGGGTTACAAGTTTTAGAATGGGTTAATATTTTTTGTGAATTATCTACATAGTGAAGAAAACACCATCACCATATTTTAGCACTTAGATACAATCCAAGTGGTCCAAATATCATTTTTCATAAAAGAAATTGAAAGGTCCATGTTTTATGTTTGTCGAATTTCGTGTCAAATGTAAACTCAAGATGGTCAATGTAACTTGAGTTAGAGTCTAGTGAGTCTCGGTTCACTTCGGTTGAAAGAAAAGAAATCTACAGAGGCTCCGAAGAACTCAACTCACCACCGGAAGACATCCTAGGATGGTAAGTGACTTAGAACACTAAGTACCATAGGTGGTTAGATTGCTAAGAGTGTTT